>CAHIKZ030000025.1:310000-350000 GCA_903632075.3 Acanthosepion pharaonis
TAGATAATGAACAGACTAAGACAGATAGATAGATAGATAGATAGATAGATAGATAGATAGATAGATAGATAGATAGATAGATAGATAGATGAAGATCGTTGTATTCTGCTTCTTTCTTTCTATCTACATGCACAGACACATGCCCGCTGATTGATAGGTAGATAGATAGATAATGAACAGACTGAGATAGATAGATAGATAGATAGATAGATAGATAGATAGATAGATAGATAATGAACAGACTAAAATAGATAGATAGATAGATAGATAGATAGATAGATAGATAGATAGATAGATAGATAGATAGATAGATAGATAATGCACAGACGAAGATCGTTGTATTCTGCTTCTTTCTTTCTATCTACATGCACAGGCACATGCCCGCTCATAGATAGATAGATAGATAGATAGATAGATATGAATAGTCTGTAATAAATAGCTAGAGAGCTAGCTACATTAATAGATAGATAGATAGATAGATAGATAGATAGATAGATAGATAGATAGATAGATACTGAACAGACTATGATAGATAGATAGATAGATAGATAGATAGATAGATAGATAGATAGATAGATGGATGGATGAAGATCGTTGTATCTTTCTATCTATAGATAGATAATGAACAGACTAAAATCGATAGATAGATAGATAGATAGATAGATAGATAGATAGATAGATAGATAGATAGATAAGGCACAGACGAAGATCGTTGTATTCTGCTTCTTTCTTTCTATCTACATGCACAGGCACATGCCCGCTCATAGATAGATAGATAGATAGATAGATAGATAGATAGATAGATAGATAGATAGATAGATAGATATGAATAGTCTGTAATAAATAGCTAGAGAGCTAGCTACATTAATAGATAGATAGATAGATAGATAGATAGATAGATAGATAGATAGATAGATAGATAAGGCACAGATAGATAGATAGATAGATAGATAGATAGATAGATAGATAGATAGATAGATAGATAAGGCACAGACGAAGATCGTTATATTCTGCTTCTTTCTTTCTATCTACATGCACAGGCACATGCCCGCTCATAGATAGATAGATAGATAGATAGACAGATAGATAGATAGATAGATAGATAATGAACAGACTAAGATAGATAGATAGATAGATAGATAGATAGATAGATAGATAGATAGATAATGAACAGACTAAGATAGATAGATAGATAGATAGATAGATAGATAGATAGATAGATAGATAGATAGATAGATGAAGATCGTTGTATTCTGCTTCTTTCTTTCTATCTACATGCACAGACACATGCCCGCTGATTGATAGGTAGATAGATAGATAATGAACAGACTGAGATAGATAGATAGATAGATAGATAGATAGATAGATAGATAATGAACAGACTAAAATAGATAGATAGATAGATAGATAGATAGATAGATAGATAGATAGATAAGGCACAGACGAAGATCGTTGTATTCTGCTTCTTTCTTTCTATCTACATGCACAGGCACATGCCCGCTCATAGATAGATAGATAGATAGATAGATAGATAGATATGAATAGTCTGTAATAAATAGCTAGAGAGCTAGCTACATTAATAGATAGATAGATAGATAGATAGATAGATAGATAGATAGATAGATAGATAAGGCACAGACGAAGATCGTTGTATTCTGCTTCTTTCTTTCTATCTACATGCACAGGCACATGCCCGCTCATAGATAAAATAGATAGATAGATAGATAGACAGATAGATAGATAGATAGATAGATAATGAACAGACTAAGACAGATAGATAGATAGATAGATAGATAGATAGATAGATAGATAGATAGATAGATAGATGAAGATCGTTGTATTCTGCTTCTTTCTTTCTATCTACATGCACAGACACATGCCCGCTGATTGATAGGTAGATAGATAGATAATGAACAGACTGAGATAGATAGATAGATAGATAGATAGATAGATAGATAGATAGATAGATAGATAATGAACAGACTAAAATAGATAGATAGATAGATAGATAGATAGATAGATAGATAGATAGATAGATAGATAGATAGATAATGCACAGACGAAGATCGTTGTATTCTGCTTCTTTCTTTCTATCTACATGCACAGGCACATGCCCGCTCATAGATAGATAGATAGATAGATAGATAGATAGATAGATAGATAGATAGATAGATAGATAGATAATGAACAGACTAAGATAGATAGATAGATAGATAGATAGATAGATAGATAGATAGATAGATAGGTAGATAGATAGATACTGAACAGACTATGATAGATAGATAGATAGATAGATAGATAGATGGATGGATGAAGATCGTTGTATCTTTCTATCTACATGCACAGACACATGCCCGCTGATTGATAGGTAGATAGATAGATAATGAACAGACTGAGATAGATAGATAGATAGATAGATAGATAGATAGATAGATAGATATTTTTCATATTTACTTATAGTTGTGTTTTAACGTATTCGTAAAATTGACAGTGCAATGGAGAAAAGGGATCGGTGGAGGGGGTGTCGTCAGTGTGATTTTTTTTTCTGATTGTATATGTCTTCACGCTTAAAGATAATCTTACGACAGGGTATCCAATCAAAATATCGGCTTCTTTCGGATACCCCCAATGGAGTTTGTGTCCATGAAGTATGATACTTTAATGGATCGTTTCTTAAGGAAGAATTAGTTTCAAATTAGTTGATGCGTAAAACATGTACGATTATATCCAAAGCTTCAAGATAAATTTCATGTTTATATATGTATAATTTATATACTGTACATGGAGAAATTAGGATTCCATTTCTATACGTTATCAGCGGAACGATTTTATTTGTATAGATCGGGTTTAAACAAATATATCAATGCTTGTTTATACTGACATATCAATGTCAACATGACCAAACTTATATATATATATATATATATATATAATATTTAACTGTACTGCAGTGACGCTAGTTGAAATAGTCTATTCTCACGAAGTAATTTGGAATTTATTATGTAATTTATAGTGATTTTTCAAGCGTAGCTCAGATATGGTACAAGGCCGAATGCAGGGGGCACCCAGTGAGGATCGAACTCACTACTCAGTAGTAATTGTTCTTGCAAGACAAGGTTGCTAACCATTACACAGCCTCGAGGTGCTCCTGTTACACAGCCTCGAGGTGCTCCTGTATTATGTAATTTTATGGTGTATTATAATAAATACATTGAGTTCTTTTTTGGGGATCAGTTTAATATTTTATTATTATTAGGATCCACTTCGATTATATACCAAGGATTTGTTACCTGTACTATATATATATATATATATATATATATATATATATATATATATATATATATATATATATATATTGTGTATATTTAGGCAGCAATTTTCATTAATGCATGTTTCATTAAATAATATACACAAGTTTTTTTCTATTTATTTTAAGTAAGTTCCTTTCATATTGTCTGATAAGATTAATAACATCATCACTGAAAGACGAAAGGAAATCACCATATTGATATATCTTTAAATCCTATCTAAGCTTTCGGCTTACACAAGTCATTATCAAACATGACAATTACTTTTCAATATATCAACCAATACACGGACGAAACAATAATGATAGTCTGTTTTTGTTGCATGAAAAATTTCAAAGCAAAGACTAACTCGTGTATACGAGACGCGGAAGCGAAAATCGCGTCGCAGCTCGTGACGTCACCCATGACCACACGATGTATTTATTAAAGCAGAGCATATGTATTTAGGGGCTGATGATAGCCGCGTACAGAACGGATTGAAATAGATTATCCTCTATGTTGAGGTAATTTTTGTTTTTTGCTGTAAATAATATATACATATATATTTTTTTGATTTTTGCTGTAAATAATACACACACACACACATATATATATATATATATAAATATATATGTATATATGAATAGATACATATATATATATACATATATATGTGTATGAATAAATACGTATATATATGTGTGTGCGTGTGCGTGTGTGTGTGTGTGTGTGTGTGTGTGTGTGTGTATATGAAGACAAAAGAAAAACATTTATTTACCAACGCGTTACATGTCTTTCTGCAGAACAGATTGGAAACGTTTATAAATCTAATATGTTTCGATCTTATTAAATTTTCATAAGAGAATAAATTATGAAGAAAAAAAAAGAAATTCCGGTATTTTTATTTTTTCTTTGGTTAAGCAGGCTTTACGAGTATTTGACTTGTCAAGCAGCCTTAGTCTGTATAATTGATATATGTATGTGTATCATAAATCTTGTTTGTCTATGTGAGATTCGGATGATAATATATATTCGCGCGTGTATGTGTGTGTATGTCCGTGTGTATATGTGCCTACTAATTATTATTTGTCTTTGGTTGTTGTCCGCATGTTGATTTGGGGAAGTTTATACGTAAACACTTGTTAGCTTACGAACCTACTTAACTTACCCATCACTTCCATGGTATTAAATATAGCTTACCTATAGTCTCCAAAAATGATACATAATTTAATTTTTCAACTTCAATGTCTAAATTCTCTGAATGAGTAATCTATGTTTATTTATCTGTGCAATATATAGTGGGTAGCAAAAGTATTTAACACATTGGCTTTTCTTACATATCTCAAAAAATAACAGATCAATTTCAACGAAACTTATAGGAAATATTTAAACGAATATTGTCGATCAAAACATAGAAGGAAAATTTAAAACCACTCTTTTGAGAAACATTTATTAATAATAAATAAAATAACCCATATGCAAAAGTATTTAACACCAATGCTAGAAGAGACGTGTCGTCATGATTCCTACCCATATTGATATGATGTCATATGTCGACCAATGACAGCACTGCACGACACTCAACTGGCTATTAGATAAAAGCTCTGAGACACTGCAGCTATTCTGTTGCCACTACTGCAAGAAAATGGTGAAAACAAAAGAATTGTCGAACGACATGCGCAAGAAGATCATAAAGAATCACAAAGATGGTAAGGGATATAGAAAAATCGCTGAAGATTTGAATTTGTTTGTGAGTACAGTTAGTGCTGTTGTTCGAAAATAGAACAAATTCGATACTATTGAAAACATTCAAAGGAGTGATCACCCCCGTATCTTAAATGAGGCTAATGAGCGGTACATTTCCCGTACTGTGAAGAAAAATCCATTTTCAACTCGTCGAGAAATTCAGAATGATTTGAAAAATGCCCGAACTGAAGTTAGTAAAGATACAAATCGTGTAGGTCTCATTTCAAGATCACCGAGAAAGACTCCATTACTGAAACGCCGACATGTACAAGCCCGTTTGAATTTTGTAAAGAAATATGAAATTGAATCTAATGGTTTCTGAGAGAAAGTAATTTGGTCAGACAAAACAAAAATTGAGCTTTACGGATGAAAACTTTCGCACTCATGTTTGGAGGAAAAAAGGAGTGGAATACAAGCCAGTAAATACCACCCCTACAGTCAAACATGGGGTGGTGGAAATATTATGATGTGGGGTTGTTTGAGAAATCAAATGGAGTAGGAAAAATGAAAATCATCGAAGAAACAATGAATGCTGCAAAATACACTCAAATTTTGTCAACTCAACTCTTGAATAGTGCCACATCTTTGGGACATGGTCGTGATTTTGTATTTCAGCAAGATAATGACCCGAAGCATACTGCTAAAACAACTAAGAATTGGTTTAATAATAATGACATTAATGTCCTGCAATGACCAAGCCAGTCACCGGATTTAAATCCAATCGAAAATTTGTGGAAACTATTGAAGTTACGGGTTCATAAAAGAAATCCATCGAATTTAAACAAATTGAAGAAAATTTGTGAAAAAGAATGGGTCAAAATACAAACAAGTACCTGCAAGAAACTAGTTGATGACGACGGGAAACGACTGGAGGCTGTGAAGCAGAACAGAGGCTACTGTACTAAATATTAGTAAAGTGTGTTAAATACTTTTGCATATGGGTTATTTTATTTATTGTTAATAAATGTTTCTCAAAACAATGGTTTTAAATTTTCCTTCTATGTTTTGATCGACAATGTTCGTTTAAATATTTCCTATAATTTTCGTTGAAATTGATCTGTTATTTTTTTAGATATGTAAGAAAAACCAATGTGTTAAATACTTTTGCTACCCACTGTATTATTTAGTGAATATCTACGAGGGGTGGGGACAAAAGTAACGGGAATCGTTTTCTGTGTGACAAGCCCGTAGTAGTTCAGGCTTCCACCGCTAGATGTCACTTGAGGAAACCCTCAAGCATCAGTGTGCTAACTGGTTGTCATCGTCGGAAGACGTACAGCTCCGTGGTTCACATTTGTTTTGAAGTGCTTCACGCCTTTTCGTCTATTTTTACCATGGCTGAAATGATGGCTGTCGTAAACTGAAAGAACAGTTGTAAGTTGATCCTGACCATTTTTCGAAGGTCATCACTGGTGACGAAAGCTGGTGCTATGGCTACGACCCGGAAACGAAGCAGCAATCAAGTCAGTGGAAGCATCCAACGTCACCATGACCCCCAAAAAGCGCGTCAAGTGAGGTCTAATGTCAAGACGATGCTGATTTGTTTCTTTGATTAGAAGGGAATTCTCCACAAAGAATTTGTTTCTCTTGGTCAAACTGTTCACCAGGCTTTTTTTTTGGAAGTCCTGAAGGGTTTGCGAGACAAGGTGAGACGAAAACCCCCTGATCTGTGGCAAAGTGGTGGGTGGTGGTTGCATCACGACAATGCGCCAGTGCACACCGCCTTGAGTGTGAGACAGTTTCTAACCCAGAATGGTATGACCCCACTTCCCCACCCTCATTATTCACTCGATCTCGCCCCCCTGCGACTTTTTTGTTCCCCCGAATGAAGAAAGTTCTCAAAGGGAAACGTTTTGCAGATGCGGAAGAGGTTAAGAAAACGATGGAGTCATTAAAAAACATAACTTCACAAGAATTCCAGGACTGCTTTGAATAGTGGAAAACACGTCTGGGCCAATGCATTGCTTCAAATAAAGAATACTTTGAAGGTGATTATAATATAAACATGCAATAATAAAAAAATAAAATTATATGACACAATTCCGGTTACTTTTGGGTCCCCCCCTCGTATGCAGATGATACAATGGTGTATAGATACACCTTCCAAAACCTGGATGGCCAACACTCGACAGCTGCTCTCTCTCTCTCTCTCTCTCTCTCTCTCTCTCTCTCTCTCTTCAATGGGAGAAGGACTGGCTTGCAAAATTCAATTCATCTTAAACTAGGTACCTCCACGAGATCGCTAAAAAAAGAGCATAGGATGATGAAAAAGAAGCCAAACTTGACGGAAACAAAATTTTATCGTCTAAATGCTTATGTTATTATTAAGAGGAAAGACAAAAGTTTTTTTTAATTATTTTATTAAAAAATTTTCCTTCTTTTTAGAACATTCTAAATTTTGATTAAAAAAAAAAACTTGTTTCTCTTTGTATCACCGGAACTAGTAAAATAACAGACAATTTTTAGCATGATTTTTTTTTTTTTTTTTGGTATGACACTCATTAATTTGGAAAATCTTGCAAAAATATAATTAATTATCGGATGTTAATGAAACCTTCAGGAACTATTCACAGATGATCGAAATTATTATACATATGTTTTTTTTATAAAATTCATGGCAGAAATATTTTTTTATATTTATTTTATGAAAACTCTAGAAATTCGATCGCATCAGGTTTAGTGATTACAATAGTTAAAAGCACAAGGCTTTGAGGAATGCAAATCATGTTTTGTTTTTTTTTTTTTTGGACGTCCCCTACCTGAAAATCATCTCTGAATTGTAACATACGGTGCACTTTTGAAATTATAAATTTTAAACCAAAATTTGTTTAGCTTAGTTTAAAAGCTCCAACTCTCGGAATTAAAAAAAATTACCAGAAAACAGGGAGTTATTTCGATTTCGTCAGTGTGGATGAAATTCGAGGTTCTTACAATGGATATTTTACAATTTAAAAAAAAAAGTTTTTTTTTTCAATAATTTCATTCATTTGTGAAGAAGTCCTGAAAGTTTCATTAAAATCCGACAATTATTTGATTTTTCAAGAATTTCACATGAATAAAAGGCGCTAAAAAATCGTAAATATGACGTGGACTGCTGACGAAAAAAAAAACGTTTTTTATCAAAATTTGGAATCTGCTAGAAATGATTAAAAAATTTCAAAAAATAATCAGAAAATACTTAAATCTTTTCTCGTAATAATAACATAAACATTTTAACGATAAAACTTTGTTTTTATTAAGTTCGGAGCCTTTTCTCATCATGCTATGCTTTTTTCATCGGCAAAGTCTCTCTCTCTCTCTCTCTATATATATATATATATATATATATATATATATATATATATATATATATATGTATAGGGAGAGAGAGGGGGAGAGAAAGTAGAGAAAAAATTACTGTGCTGATACATATTTATTCAAAATACTTTCGACATTAGCACAATGTCATCATCAGGGTGTGTTTTTTTTTCCAAGACAAATATTGTAGAGTCCATAATTTTCAAAGGTAAAATTGCTTTGTTCATCTGAAATTTAAATTTTTTTTACTAATGAAGTGAAGAACACTGAGTTTAGTTTCGTGCTTGTGTAACACTACAATATTTGTCTTGAAAAAAACAACTTACTGAGGATTATATTGTGCTAATGTCGAAATAACTTTGGACAAATACTATGTATCAACACAGTAATTTTCTCTCTTATTTTAATAATGCCACCAAAATGTTTGTCCATGATATGAAAGGATCCAATTGAAAATAAACAGAGAAAACTTATCTAAATTATTCACCCGTGGCCTGAAAATTGCATCTACCATGAAACAGACTGTCGCCTCTAAGTGTTGACTTCTATATTCACTTTTATATTTACACACGCTCTATCTCTGATATTGAGTACTTTATCCCATAAATATAGCACATCTTAAGACTATATTTCTTCATATATATATATATATATATATATATATATATATATAGAAAGAGAGAGAGATTAAATATACTTATTTAACCCCTTAGATCGCAGAGGGAGATCCGCTATACTTTATTCCACCGTGCCCTCACAATCACCAG
Source organism: Acanthosepion pharaonis (assembly GCA_903632075.3). Taxonomy (NCBI): domain Eukaryota; kingdom Metazoa; phylum Mollusca; class Cephalopoda; order Sepiida; family Sepiidae; genus Acanthosepion; species Acanthosepion pharaonis. The sequence continues at coordinate 319,101 of CAHIKZ030000025.1, forward strand.
TAATACCTGTTAAAAATCCAATAGATTTAGTTTTTTTTCCCTGATGAGCGGATCTATGTCTGTGAAACTCCGAGACGATTGTTAAATGCCCGAACTTTTATTCATTTTATTTTACTGTATTTGTATATATAATTTTATATATTTTTATTTTTAAATATACTTTTAAAATTGTCAAAATATATCTTTGACGCTCTTTTTTAAATAAGCTTTTTTTACACCACTATTCTTCGGGTTAATATATAAAAATAAAATTAACAATCATTTTGGAGGGACGATTTCTCCAGCCATGTGACAAAATATTAAATGTATCGCATTTAATTTATATAATTACCTAATCAAAATTCTTTAATTTATATTATATAAAACATATTTTAAAATTCTCTAATTACATGTTACATTTTAAAATAATTCTTTTTAATTAATATATTACATATTTTAAAGTTAGCTAATTTAAATTGTGGGCTAAATATTTTTAAATTTTCTAAATGGATTTTTGAATAAATGGAACACATATTGGAAGCACATCAACATATTTAAACTTAACAGTTAAATTATTGAACATTTTATTTATCAATACACAATATTTTTATTTTTAACATTGAGTATTTGATTTACCTAAATGAGCTTGCCCTACACACTTTAATCCTTAACAATTTGGATTTTATTATGCGTCAATTTTGTAGTTATTCTAAGTCTTCTTCTTATTTTTGTCATGGCCGTTCGGGTCGTGGGGATCATAGCTCTCCACAATTTTCTTTGAAACTTATTTGAATCTCTTAGAAAATTTCATATTTTCGCCAGATCTCCTGATGTCTTTTCTGCCAGCAATTTACACAAGTTCATTATTCGGTGTTTTCCTTTGTCCCTCTTGTCTCTGTCCTGTAATTATCAAATTTTCCAAGCCCTCTTTCCTCATTATGTGTTTTAGAAATTTCACCTGTTTTTTTTTTTTTATTCTGCGTATAGGTGTCCTTTTTGTTTCCATTTTCTCTAAAACTTCGTTATTATTCACATGTTCAGTCCATGGCATCCTCAGTATCTTTCTGTAGAACGACATTTCTGACGCTTCAAGCTTCTTCTTCATCTGTGATGAATAACGTATAAGTACTCTTTTTTTTGTTTCTAACGACATTTTCCTATTTCTTAATACTATGCTTAGCTTCTAGGAGGCATCTTTTGCTATCCCAGTGTGTCTCCTGGTTTCGGTGTCACACTTTCCGTCCTCTCTTCATAGATATTTTGTCGTTACTCACAAGTTCAATCCATAGTATCCTCAACATCTTTCTGCGGAACCACATTTCTGTTGCTTCAAGTCTCTTCTTCATTTCTGAGATTGTCCAACACTCAGTGCCATATAAGAAAAGCAATATGACATATTCAGTTCTGTACTCTTTTCTTTGTTTCTAACGAGATTTCCCTGTCTCTTAATACTTTGCTCAGCTTTTAGAAGGCATCTTTCTTTATCCCAAAGCGTCTTCGGATTTCGGTGTTGCATTTTCTGTCCTCTGTTAAAACACTTCCCAGATACTTAAATTATTGTACTTGTTTGATTTTGGCATCCCCAATTTGTAATTAGCTTGCTGAGCTGCCCCTTTTGCTGTCAACCAGAAATTCTGTCTTCTTACAATTGATGGTTAACGCTTACTCTTCATTTGCCTTTACTATCTTCCGTTGTAATTCCTTCATATTCTTTTCTGTGCTTGCTATCAAGAGCGTGTCAACTGATTAACTAATATTGTTAAGATTGTGGCCACCAATAATTAATCCTGGTAGGAATTTTTATTCTCTCAGAGACCCCTCACTGTTAAGATTGGATAAATCTGGTGAGAAGACTCACCCTTGTCTTACACCCCTTTCTATTTTCGTATAGATAAAATATACAAATTCATACATAAAAATATAAAAATCTATATTATTTACATTATTCGGACTATTGTCCTCATCTTTGTCGCCATATTTATTACAACGTTTCGGCCGTTGCACGCTCCGGCCTTCTTCAGGTGGTTGGAATGTCGAAATGAACCCTTTATTTTGCTCACTGGAGTAGACTATTCTAGTTCCACGTGCCATCTTTAATGGATGTCATTTATCAGTTATCTCCTGTTAATTTCCCTCTTAACCGGGTATTGAACTCACACTCTTTCGGTCTTGTCAATGACACATGGCACAGGGGATAAAGGCGTTGGTTAGATCCGGTGACAGGACCCAAAGAGTGTGAGTTCAATACCCGGTTAAGGCAGTGGAGAACTTTCAGAGGGAAATTAACAGGAGATAACTGATCACTATAAAGAATGTACATAATACCTCATCTCAGAAATATAGACAGATAAAAATCTATATATCAAAGGATTAAAATAATAAGATACACATGTGTGTGTGTATTCTGTCAATGTATGTATAATGCGAATTTTCACAGGTGTTTTTCATTCAGGCAGGTACAAACCACGGTATTTAGTTCTCGTATGTCTACAAACAATTAACGAATCTGTTCTAAGGATCGAGATTGTCGTGCTAGTCACAAGCCATCGTGACCGAGAGTTTGAATTTACTGACCTTGTTCAAACTGTAGCTCAATCCAGATGAAGCGCTCTTATCTAGAAACAGTAACTAAGGTTTGCTCAGCATAGTTGCAGAATAAACCAGAGGTGAACTCTGAATATTCCCGAGCGGGCGTCTGTAAAAGGAATTTACTAGCTGCCCTAACAGATTGGTATGAAAGGAAATGTTAGCCGACTATTCTGTATGTATGTTTTCATATGAGAAGCTCAGTTTTATTTTTTGCATATTTTAGGAAGTTTGTAATTATTTTTGTAACTTTTTGCTTTATATGAGTTATCCCCCTTTTATGCGGCAGCATCTGTGTTACGACAATGCTAGATTGTCTAAAAATGAAATTAAGAGCTGAAAGATCGGATCAGTGAAAGACCAAACAGTAATAATTAAAAAAAAAATATATATCTAAAATAGAGTTTTTTTTTTTTTTTGGTTTGTTTTGACATGTTTTTTTTATTGCTGGTAAAATTTTTTCCAAAAATTATTTTTGTTAATATTTTCCAAATTTCTGGCAATATTTTTTTTTTTTCAAAAACGTATTCCTGTTAATAATTTCTTCAAAAAATATTGCAGGTAATAATGTATTGTTGGTAATAAATATTTCTACGAAAAATTTTTCCTGCTAATTATGTTTTTACAAAAATTTATTGCTGGCATTAAAATCAATTTTTACACGTTTTCCCCCTAGTTTGTGACGTAAACTATTTGCCCATAGCTACCTCCCCGGGTCATCTAGAAACACCAGCAATTAAGAGGTGGTTCCACACTCCTCAAAACCTCCTGATCAGAGGCCTTGCTTTTGGATCGTCATGCCCAGGATGCCGTCTTTTTTGAGAGTATGAATAAACAAATTATGATAGAAAAAAAATATGTCAATATCAGTTTTCGTTGTATTAATAAACTTTTTCTCTCAAATGAATTTTCCAAGCACTTCTGAGTATTGCTGCTTTTGTTTTTGTTTTCTGACTATTCCAGTTAAAATCTTATAAGAGATAAAAGCCTGCAAAAAGCCAAAAGTTAAACACTTAATCGTTACCGAAAAGGCAAGAAAATATCAGGTCGTTTAAAAAAAATAAAATGCTATGATTAGATTTAATAAGATACTAAGTTACGTATTTGGTCTAGTAAAAAAATAAAACACCGAAAAAATAAGGTTTTAAATGTCAGGGTGTTGAGCCTCATAATCAAAACCTCTCCTAAAGTCAAGAATAATCAAAAAAAAAAAAAATAATTGATACGTAGATTCAACTGTCAAATAGGAAGAAACTAGAAGTTGGCAATTAGCACCTCTTCTCAGCGTTTAAAATGCGGAATCTCCAAAGCCTACCAAATAGTAAGTAATGATTTGGATTTCTTACCAGGGAAACGGGTTCTTTGTCACTTTTAACCTACAGGTAACATAATCCGTTAAGTTTTTTTTTTTTTTTTTTTAATTAATCGCTGATAATTTTGGTTTAAATTCAAAAATAATTAACCTTAAATTATTGCAGACATTGAAGCATCATTAAGGAAAACGTTGGTCAAATCTTTTTACGCGTTTTAAAATCTTAAAAAATAATGTCTGTAAAATTAAACAAGTAAAATTGATACTCATAAATTCTATACGTTTCAATTAATATATATATATATATATATATATATATATATATTACGATCTCCAGCAGAAAATACAACGTCCACAAAAACATCTGTCGGTGAGTAATTTCCATTTCTCTGTTTATTTATTCCTCGCTCCGTTGATGAAAGACACAGGCATGTCCGAAACATTTCTCTGTGTGCTTCATTTATGTCATATAGTTAATAATTAATCTTTAATAAGTGTTTATCGTACTGATTATATTGTTACCCCTTTATTAGTACCCTTTCATTTGTCATTGTTTTATTAACTAATCTATCTATTTTACATGCTATATGAACCAAACGTGGACCTTTTCTACTAATTATAAATATATATATGTGGTGGTGTCATGGATATCGGCATGGAAGGAGAAATCAGAGATCCGAGTTCGAATTCCAGTCGAGTTCTTTACATTCCCGCGCAAATACCCTTGGGAAAGGCATGAAACGATCTCTTCTACCTCTAGCTATGGGTTCAATAGCAGGACAGACTGTGTTCTACAACCTTGGTTGGCAGCAAGCTTACCACAGAAAAAAATAGCAACCTACTGCGGGAAAATCTTCTGCCGACTCAGTTATGAATCGAAAGAGACCTAATCGCTCAAGCGTGTATCTCGTATGGCACTTAACTGACTGATTAAAGATGGGATGATCTTACATAATGTCTCTAAAATTTGTATTTAAGTACATTGTATTTATTTTCAAATTTTCTAGTTGAATTGTTCACCTATATTGCATATGATCCATTATTGTACATAATTAGGTTACAATAAAATTTGTATTTTATATGAATCCTGCCTTATGAAAATTGAGACGTAATTGAGTGGGCGGCTCCCTATTATAGATTCGGGCGGAGCACGAGACCTTTGCACCGACCCTGGCTTTGATAAATTTTTTATGCTCATGCTAAGTTTCCAAAAAACACTTTATAAAATTCACTATCATTTAACGCTGAACATGTAAAAATTGTTCAAATTTTTAACAAGAAGAATCCCAAGTTGATGTTAAAAATTGGCGCAAAACATCGTTAATTTATTTAAGATGGAATTATCTATTATATGATGTCTCTAATTTGTATTTAGATACATTGGATTTATTTTGAATTTTTCAAGTTGAATTATTCGCCTATATTGCACATGATCTATTATTGTACATAATTAGGTTACAATCAAATTTTTATTTTATATGAATACTACCTTAGGAAAATTGAGTTGTAGTAGAATGGGGGTCTCGTATCATAGATTCAGAGGGGTGTAGATTTTTATATCATTCTGGTGTCATTTTTTGTCAAAATGCTTGAATTCGTTTTGTCCATCCTAAATCTCGAAAAAAAACGCGACATAAAATTCACTATTTTTTATCCATAAAGTTGAATGTCTTAAAATTATTCACCTTTGTCACGACAAAAATCTCATGTTAAAAATTGCTACAAATCGTTTTTTATTTGCTTCAGATGGAATGATCTATTATGATATGTCTCTAATTTGGATTTAGATACATTGAATTTATTTTCAATTTTTCTAGTTGAGTTGTTCATCTATTTTGCAAATGATCCATTATTCTACATAATTTGTTTAGAAGAAAATTTGTATTTTATACTGAATACTACCTTATGAAAAATTGAGATGACGTAGAGTAGGGGGTCCCGTATAATAGATTCGAGGGGGCGGCACAAGACCCTTACAACGGCCCTGTCTCTGGCTATCTGTAAGGGGACATTGTTGATTTATTTAAGATGGAATGATCTATTATGACATGTCTCTAATTTCTATTTAGACACATCGGATTTATTTTCAATTTTTCTAGTTGAATTGTTCATCTATATGGCATAGGATCCATTATTCTACATAATTTGTTTAGAATAAAATTTGTATTTTATATGAATACTACCTTAGGAAAATTGCAATGTAGTAGAGTTGGGGGCCTCATATCATAGATTCTGTGGGGGCCCACAAGACTGTTGCACTAGCCCAGGTCTTGATGGTCTTAAATCTTTTTTAGAAATTCCAATCTTTGTAATTTGTTTTACAAGCGCCTTCAGAGCCAGTCGAGACATTCCAGTAACTTTCTTCACAATTACAACTTTCATATTCTACAATTTTTTCAGTAGACGAGCAAGATGCAAACATATATTACAATCTTTTCATTTTTACATTTATTTTCTCTCTGTCGTCTGTCGTTGTTTACTTATTGAGTGTTCACGCCATTTAAAACTTATCTCTGGCACGGGAGATCAAGTGACAGCAAGTCTTCTCAATGCTCATTTCTTAGTATGCTAGCTGTTTATAGTAATACTCTCGGCTGGGGTTGGATCCTAATCTTTTCCACATTCTTAGTCCCTTCAACTTTTTTTACTAAATTCTTGGCGAACATATGCAGTGTTCCGATGACGATTGGTGCTACTTGCATGTTCTGGGAAGATCAATATATTTATTTATTTATTTCACTTTCTTTCATATTTTTTCTCTTGTCTGTTGGATGAGCAAATTCAATGGCCTCGTATACTATAGTAGCATACCTAAGGACGATAATGTCCCCATTCACATAAATGGAGTAGTAAATACTGTATGTTGGTCTACAGTTAGAGATTCATAGTGGAATTCACTTGACTCACTTCTAGCAGTTGACTACTTCTTCAATGTGCTGCTGGCGAATCTTATATATGTTGTTCGTGTTCTAAGTATTATCATTCATTACCAAACTTTGTGTGATTATTCTATTCAGTAACATTTCCTAGGTTACAAGAAAAATGGAAATGGAAACTTGAAATGGAAGTAAATAAGAGAAGGTTTAGTGACCAGCAAATGACATCATCCCAAAGGAGAATCGACAATGAAGAATAAAAACGAATGGCTCACAGATGAGATTCTTGACATGATGTAAAGGAGACAGAAAACTACACAATGAAATAAGGACCAAATGCAGGCAGGCTAAAGATGAATGGTTTAACAAAAAAAAATATACAGAAATAGAGAGATTGAGTATCACAGATAAAGGAGATATGAATATAAAAAATTGTTGTAACATACCTACGGACAATAAATAGGTATACCCCATTTACATAAATACAGTAGTAAATACTGTATGTTGGTCTACAGTTAGAGATTCATTGTGGAATTCACTTGACTCACTTCTAGCAATTGACTACTTCTACGTGCCTCTGGTGAATCTTATATGTGTTGTTCTTGTCCTAAGTATTATCGTTCATTACCAACCTTCGTGTGATTATTCTATTCAGTAACCTTCCCTAGGTTACAATATATATATTTCTTCTTTCTTTATAAATATATTTTATAATATTTTATAAATGTTTTTATAAATATATGGGTCTGCAGTTACAGATTCATTGTAGACTCACTCCGAGCAGTTGACTAATTCTTGAACGCGCCGCTGGCGAATTTTATATATTGTTTGTGTCCTAAGTATTATCGTTCATTGCCAACATTCGTGTGATTTTTCTGTTCAGTAACCATCCCTAGGTTACACCATATACATTTCTTCTTTTTCTTTTTGATAAATACACGTGCTGCATGCCTTAGTTCCATCAGTTAAAAATTTCACAGCTCGGACCCGCCATATACCGTACAGTATTTCACGTTCTACATAGGTTGCTCCCGAGATTGTGCTTCCCCAATCGCTACAACCTTAACCTCTTCAAGTCTAAGGCTGTTATCTTTCCTATATGTCCTCATATTTGGCACTTACTTCCACCTCATATATATATATATATATATATATATATATATATATATATATATATATATATATAATCTCGTTCAGTAACCGACTACTTTTAGTCGCTCTTTGGCCTTCTATTGAGGGAATAATATAAAAATGACGACTTTCAGATCCAGTCTCCTCTTTTGGACTGGTTGATCCGTTTGAACCTCAACATCACAAATTATTTATTTTATCAGATTCTGGTCGTTTATAACATTTCACTCAAAATGTAGTCGCTTGCACAGTTCCCAGAGGATCACCTTTCCTACTCATTCACGCCTATTTTTGTTTTTAGGATTCGTTGGTAACAAAGAAAAGTGTACTGAACTGCTACGTGATATATGTCCTCATTTACGGCAGCGATTATTGGGCGGTCTCCTGAAAGATGAAGAAGGGACTCGAGGCAACAGAGGTATGGTTCTACAGAAGGACGCTGAGGATATGATGGACTGAGCATGTGAGCAACGATAAGGTTTTGGAGAGGATGCAAACAAAGAGGAAACTTATACTTAACATCAGCAAGAGAAAGCTGAAATTTCTGGGACAGGTAATGAGAAAGGAAGACTTGGAAAAGCTGATACTCACAGGGCGGGTAGAGGAAAAGAGAGACAAGGGATAGCAACGCGTTCATGCCTAGCAGGCTTAAGTAAGTGGATAACGGAACAGGATTTGGGCGAAGCAGCAAAAGGACATAAAACATGTCGAGAGCTACAAGGGATAGGAGGAAGTGGAGAGACATGATCGCCAAAGTTCTGAAGGGACACAACCTATAAAAAGGTCTAGGACAACTTATTATATTCACCGCTTATGTGGTCCACTGTCTCATCTTTGTTTCTTCAAATATTTTAGTAATTTTATTATTGAGTTAGAGGGCGACACGTCAAAAAAGCGACGCCGTGATTTAATATTTTGTAATCATTTCATCACATTCAAGGTAATAAAGCCACTAAGATGCAAGGGGTTACTGAGTGTGAAAGAATATGAGAAAAATTAAACATTATTAAGGAGAGAGACCAATAAAAAACAGGAATTAAGAAAACAAAAGATAACGATTGACATTGCATTTTTGAAGATCAAAGTGGAAAGCAAGACGGTGTAAGAGAGTTCCACAAGGAAGAAGTGTGTGAGAGAGGAAACTGTTAGCAAAGAAATTACGGTTATATCTAGCCATTTCAAATGTAAGGATGATACAAATATCCGAGGACCAATATATTCTTCACGACAAACAGTCAGATAAGAGCATACGGCGCACACGCATAACAGCCAAATATGGTGATAGGTTTTCGATAAATGCAGCGCAGAGCCATGCTGGTTGTTTCAGTTAGAAATAACTTCAGGTCATGTAACCCCAGCCTGTACATACTGTCTCCAATCGAGAGTGTGTCCGAGGTCTCTTGATGTGACTTCCAAGTCGCCTCTGCTTACCTTATCCTTTAAGCTTAATAAAACAAACCACTTGACACATGGCTATGACACTCCCAGCAGTATTCCCGCTTAAGAACAGAGACGCACGATACTTCAGCCCCCGGGATGGGGCGTGATCATCTGGTTAGGGTCAAGCAACTAACAAATAAAACGGTGTTACTGAATGATTGATTCCTCAAGACAAAGCATGTACGGCTTAATATTTCCAATCAAAATCACCGTAATCAATGCCCGGTGTTGCATCAGAGAAATGTATTTTTTTTATCGTTTTTCACCAAGCAAGGCAATAATGCCACTGAGACGCAAGGGGTTTATTGAGATTGATTGATTCATCCATTTTTAACGGTTTATCAACTCTTTGAAGTTTATTTAAGGTAGAAAATATTTTTAGATTATAACAACGCAGGGTTAGATAATGATTTAGTGATACAAATCATAGGAAGCACGGAGAAGTAATGGATAGAGGCTCGGATTGTGGCATCGGAGCGCCGAGTTCGAATTCTATCTCGAGTCCATTATTACGTGCTAATACCCTTGGGAAGTAAATAGAACAGACCGGGTTCTATAGCATTGCATGGCAACTGGTATAACGCAGAAAGAAATGGTAACAGACTGCGGGAGAAAAATCTGCCTCGTCAGTCATGTATCGTGAATCACGCATGGTACATAACTGATCTACCCAGCTATGGGTAAATAGCAGAACAGGGCGGGTTCTATAGCCTTGGATGGCAATTGGTCTATCGCAGAAAGAAATGGCAACCTACTGCGGGAAAAATCAGCCTCCTCAGTCATGTATCGAAAGATAAATGATCGCATAAGCGTGTATCACGCATAGCACATAACTGATCTTCCCAGCTATGAGTAAATAGCAGGACAGAGCGGGTTCTATAGCCTTGGATGGCAATTGGTCTACCGTAGAATGAAATGGCAAACTACTGCGGGGAAAAATGTGTCTCGTAAGTCATGTATCGAAAGATACATGATCGCTTAAGCGTGAATCACGCATGGTACATAACTGATCTTCCCAGCTATGGGTAAATAGCAGGACAGAGCGGGTTCTATAGCCTTGGATGGCAACTGGTCTACCGCAGAAAGAAAACTGGTCTACTGCGGAAAAAACTGCCTCGAAAGATACATGATCGCCTAAGCGTGTATCACGCACGGCATATAACTGACTGAGACAAGTCTTACTATTTAACCCATAGGGAGAGGAGAAGAGTCGGATTCATACCTTTCCCAAGGGTGTTTGCGCGTAATTTAATAGAACTCGACTCTCCGATTAACAACTCGGAGCCATTATCCATTACACTACCCGCACATTCAAGATTACCCATCGCGTTACTGACGTTGCTTAACTTCGGTGTTTGCACGAGAACCGGTGTTTCAACGCTATATGACCGTAAGACTTGGGTTACTGTTGTGGGGTGATTTCACAGTGGAGGCTTGTATTTGTACTAAGTCGTTCCTAAAATAGGTTCGACGTACAAAACTTTAGGAAATTGATATAATAGGTATTACGCAGAGTAATCTAATTGTGGTCGCTGATACTTTAGTATTCGACTAACTGTCGTTCGACATCGACTGACTGACCCACTGACTCTTACTACTCCTACTTATTATAGGTGGGAGAGTCTATTAACTATAGAATAGGTGTGTTCCACAATAACAGTTACTGAGATTGAAAGAAGATGAGAAAACCTTAGGGAGGGAAAAGGACAATAAAAGAATGAGTAAAAAAGATTGAAGATGATGAATGATGTTGCATTTAAACTTTTGAATATCGTAGTTGACAGGAAAACAAGAAACCTAGAGAGAGTTCCACAGGTGAGAAGTGCGAGAGAAGAAACTATTAGAATAGAACTTACGGTTGCGTTTACCTATTTCAACAGTAAAACGATGAGATCTAGTGGTCAGTCAAGGACTACACCTGAATTTATGCTTTCAAGGTACCAAGGAGGAACCTTCAGCAAAACAATTATTGTTATTCTTCTTAAACAAAATGATCGACGTAACTTCCAATATTTTTCAACACTTAGAGAAGAGCGTCATTTTAGAAAAGAAGAAAAAAGACACAATGTTTGACAATCTTTCAACAATATTTCGTTGATATGTCTGCATTTTTCAAGTTATGTTAAAAGAAATTACAAGTATAAAAGCATAAAAAGATCTACAAAATATTCGTTGTATGAACATTGCTTGTCTTGAGAAAACGGCTGTAGTGGTAATCAACGCGTCAAAACGAACGAAAAGCAACCAGCATAAAGGCATGAAACTGAAAAGTGCTTAATATGATGGTGATTTGTTCATCTTGGAATTATCCGTTAGTTGATTAGTTACTAAGAGGAATTAATCAAACAGCTTAGTATAAATCCTATGGAACTCTTCTGTCAATTTCATTTCTTCAGACCGGAAGGTTAGTAGTTTGCATACATAACTATTTTAATATATTTTATTGTTATACGTTATTTATATAGACACAAATATTTAAGTAAATGCTCTGTTTATAATAAACAGTATTAACAACATTTACCGGCCTGAGATTCCGAGAAATTTTCATAGAAAATATTCATCCTCCGACAGGAATCGAACCTGTATCCTATACGGAACCGTCATATAGCCTAACGTGCTATACCAGTTTATCTACGAAGGAGGTCGATTTTACTGCTATTATTTTTTTTCAGGTCGGTAAATGTCGTTAATACTGTTTATTATAAACAGAGAATTTACTTAAATATTTGGGTCTATAGAAATAATAACGTATAACAATAAAATATCTTAAAATAATTGTAGGATTTTTTGAATTTCGTACTCTGATACAAAACTATCCTCATTCATTTTAACGGTAGCAATGTCTGTAGATTGTGAATGTTTTTCAGGATATACACCTTCAGATGTTCGTCGAAATTACAGTCGTTTGTAATAAAATGTTCTTCAAAATGCGTTGATGTAACATTGTTTTCAGACATCAAACATATGGCTGTTGAAACTTTTATTTACTTTTTCCGTTGTCCATCTCACATTTTATTATTATTATTATTATTATTATTATTTAATGCTTTTGATATTCACCCCTAATATCTTCTAGTTATCGATGCAGTCTGTATGACCGTATGACACTCCTGAGCTTTGGATCATCTCAAATCTTCCTACAATGTCTAATTCATCTCATATCGTCTCTAATGACTTTAACACGATTCAAAGTGCTCCAACTATTACTGGCACGACTCTAAATTTCATATTCTACACTTTATTAAGTTTCCGAGCAAGTTGTTTTTTTCCCCGGCAATTTTTCATTTTCTTTTATTTTTACTCAGTGGTTCGCACGTTCAAGTATATGAAGAATTTATCATGTCTTCTTTTCTTTGTTTCTGAAACTCAAATTTTGTCTTGTCACTTGGAGGGGGTTGCAAGCTAATATTCCAGAATATCTTATTGCATTTCTTCCCTGGTTTGTTCTGATATAATTTCCAATCACACTCCTCCTGTCCGACTAATGACTTCATTTTTGTTGCTATCACAACATTTCGACTGTTGTGCACTGTGACCTTCTTCAGGTCTCTGTCGATCCATGTAATCTTCAGGCAATTTCGAGCCGAGCCGTTTACTTAATCTACGTATCAAGATTGTTTACATTCAGTTGTCCACGTCAAGCGATATCTCCTTTTTCTTGTTGTTTTTTCGTACCGTTCAAGTATTGATTGCGCTTTTTCAACTGAGTCTAACTCTGTATTCAAGGGCATTTTTCAGCGCGCCTACATCGCAAATGCATGCGACACAAGGCTGTTTCTAAGTCTATACTCAGTTAGTTCACCATGACGAACTGGATTAACGCGTTGGTTTAGGAATTTGGTTGTGTCGTAATTTGGTGTTGTGTTCAATCCATGGACCGATTGTAAAAAATAATAATTTCTGATCACAGAAAGACACCTACCTGGTTTTATGCTTATTGATTTTTTCTAAGCGTTTCACCCCAAGCAAGGCGGTTACAGAGAGTTGGAGCGAGAGCAAATAGGAGTGATAGAGGAAAGGATGAAGAGAAGGATAAAGGATAGATCAAGTCATCTGGAGACGTCGATTGACATTACATTTTGAATAGTTGGAGATTATAGCTATCAGGGAAACAAGAAAATGTGAGGGAGTTCCACAGGCGAAAAGTGAGAGATATTAAGCTATTGGAGTAGAAGAGATGGCTACATTTAACAGTTTCGAAAGTGTGAGAGCGAGATGCCAGCCTAGTTGAACGCTTAAATTCATGAAGTCTGAGAACAGTTACCGTAAAAGTATTTGTAAAAAAGACAGAGGGAGGCGACGGCACGTTTATAAGAGAGCGACTGCAGACGAGATGTCAGATCAGGGCCAATTACATTGCATATCCGTCTTTGGATTTTATCAAGGACCTTGAGACAAACAGAAGGTGCTCCAGACCATATATGGCAGCAATACTCCATGAAAAGGCAAATGGTTGATTTGTAGATTTGAAGGATCGACTCCGGCAAGAAAAATTTCCTGGCGCGGCATAAGGAGCCAATTTTCCTTGCGGTGGACGAAGCTATTGACTATTCGTTCCATCTCACGTCAGCGAACAATGTAAGACCGAGCAGTCGCAAAGAGGCGTTCTCGTGGAGTTGAGCGTCAGATATTCTAATGGGAGGCAGGGATGTTTCTCTCTGGTGAGTAATAGAGAGCAGTTTTGTTTTTGAGGCATTAAAGTTAACCAGCCAATACCTGCCCCAGTCCACACGTAAACATTGATTTTCTGATACAAATTCAATCTCTAAGTTTAAGCAAAATATTTAATAAGAATATATTAAAATCCGAACGTGATTTTAACAAACAAGTAACAGTCGCCAGTAGCTATCATTTTTTAAAATTTTTTTTTAATCATTTCACTCCAAATAAGGTGAGAATGCCACTAGTACGCAAGGGATTGCAAGGAGTGAAAATGAGAGAAAGGAATGGTTATAAAGGGGGTGGTGAGGAAATCCTGAACGGGGTTCAAGAAAATAAAAGATGGCGACTGACGGTTCATTTAAATTATTGAAGAATTGAGTTATAAGAGAAACATGGAAACGGAATGCACATAATCACAATAAATATTTTCTCGTGTAATGGTCAGCAGACTTGTCTCGCTAGAACAATTACGATTGAGTAGTAAGTTCGAATCTCACTCGATGCCCTCTACTTTCGGCCTTGTGCCACAACTAAGCTACGCTTGGAAAATCGCTATGTGGGAAAAAAGGTAGCAGTAGAAGTTAGATTTCTATGGGAACTTCGACGTGATGTAATGGTTGGCAAGTTTGTCTCGCTGGAACAGTTATGACTGAGTAGTGAGTTCGAACCTCACTGGGTGCGCCCTACTTTTGGCTTTGTGCCACATCTAAGCTAGGCTTAGAAAAACACCATACCTTATTTTCTCGCGCATAATACGATAAATTTTGAATGAAAATTAAATCCAAAATAGAGGGGCGTATTATACACACGTACACGTTTTCAAAAATGTTATTTTATTTTTTTTATCTGTCATGTCTTTTTAAGGCGTAGGCAATCCTCCCTCTATCCCTTGCAGCTCTCAACAAGTTTCTTCTCTCTGCTTCCTCCTCCAGACCACGTTCTGTCATTCACTTGCTTATGCCCGCTAGGTATGTTATGCGTTGTTTTCCCTTGTCTCTCTTTCCTTCTATTCGACCCGTGAGTATCAGACTCTCCAGGCCCTGTTTCCTCATTATGAGTCCCAGAAACTTCAGCTGCTTCTTCCTGATGTTAAGTATAAGCCTCCTTGTTTGTATCCCCTCTAATACCTCATTGTTGCTCACACGTTCAGTCCATGATATCCTTAGCATCCTTCTGCAGAACCACATCCTCGTCGCCTCGAGTCTCTTCTTCATCTTTGAGGAAATCGTCCAACATTCGCTGCCGTAAAGAAGGACAGATGTCACGCAACAAAGATCGGAGAAACTCACTGTGTCAACGGCCAGCTAACTAGAGGTGATGTCGCCATAAATCACCATGGAGAAGGCAACGGGAAACCGCTCCAGTATCGCACCCAAGACAAATAATGGTTAACAACTCAGAAATAAAATCAATGATCGCAAATGCCAATATTTATGTGAATTAGCGCACATATGAAAGTACGATCTAAATAAATCCATTAAATCTTTAGAAATTGCTTTGTTTACGTTTCTTGTAAATATGATGATTTCAATAAAATAATCTGGCTGAAGACAATATGCTTCCTTAAAAGGAAAAGTAAACGAGGATGTGCTTCCTAAACAAGGGTGGTCTCGAGTCTCTTCTTCATCTTTGAGGAAATCGTCCAATATTCGCTGCCGTAAAGATGGACAGATGTTATGTAACAGTTCAGTATTCTTTTCTTAGTTACCAAAGGAATCTTCCTGTCTCGCAATATTCTACCCAGCTTAGGCGTCCTTGGCCATCCCAATACGTCTACGGATCTCAGTTTTGCACTTAACGTCCTCTGTCAAAACGCTTCCCCGATATTTAAACTTCCGCATCCGCTTGATTCTAGTGTTCCCGACCTGCGAATCGCATTTCGAGCTCATCCTTTTACTGATGACCATGAATTGTCTTCTTGTAGTTTATGCTTAGTCCCTTCTTCACACCCTCCGTCGCTACCTTCTGTAGGAGATTTTGAACTAAGCTTAAAAGACATCTAATTTGAAACAACAATATTGCCAATAGACTCAGCATAACAGATAATAAAAAACAAAATAGGCAAGTGTTGATAACAATTGCTTGAAAATGGTATTTGAAATGTCAGCAATATTTGTTCTTTGGAAATCAGCCTTATTGAATATCTTTTGTCTCAAAGACGGGAAACTAACCGAAATTAATTAAAGAATTAATAAATGGAATACACAAGATATTTCGTGTTTTAAGAACAATAGAATAAAGCAGATTTCGCAGAAAATTGGAAAAAATATTAGAAATTGAAATTTGAAGAAGAAACACGTTATGTCTAAACATCCGGTTTAATATCGGGAAAAATAAAATATTTTATTGAAATATACGTACAATATTACATTTTTTATGAATAATATTGTACAACTTAAAAAAATTTACATAGGCATGACTGTACATACTCAAGAATATAATTTATTCTCCGTTTTTAGCTTCAAAAAACACGGTGTAGTATTGCACTCAAGGATGTAATTTATTACCCGTTTTTACCTTCAGAAGCACGGGTCGTATTATACTCAAGGATGTAATTTATTTCCCGTTTTTGACTTCATAAATACCAAATTGTAATATAGTCAAGAATGTAATTTATTCCCTGTTGTTAGTTTCAGAGACGCCGTGTCGTATTATACTCAAAGATGTAATTTATTCCCTGCTTTCATCTTAAGAAACAAGGGATTCTATTATACTCACTGATGTAACTTATTACCTGCATTTACCTTCAGAAACACGGGGTCGTATTATACTCAAGGACTTAATTTATTCCTTGTTTTGATCTCAGAGACGCCGGGTCATATTATACTCAAAGATGTAATTTCTCCCCGTTTTTAGCTTCGTAAACGCGGGGTCGTATTATACTCATGGATGTAATTTATTACCTGTTTTGAACTTCAGAAATGCTGGTTTGTCTTATTCCCATGAAAATATATTTTTTTAATAATGTTTATCAACAACTTGTTGAATTATGCCAACGTATTTTATTATTGGAATGTTTTTCCCATATGAGTATTTAAATAGTTTTCCGATTCTTATATTAATATGTAATAATTCTTGTGAAACTGTTTTATTATCTAATGACAAATCAATTGCTAATTTTCGTCTAATAGGATCTTATTTTAATTCTTGTTGATTCATATTATCAAAAATTATATTTTGATAAGCCCTTAATATTATCAGCTTTCACATGACATTTTTAATATATTATTTCAATAATTACATAATAAGTCTAGTGGGGATCCTGTTTATTACTTAACAAATCCCCCCACACACAAAAACAATCCCTCACTTTATATCTTGGAGTAAGTTGTATTAATGCTAGATTACCCATGCCATAAAAATAATGGCATATTATGTGAAGTCATTACTATTGCAGGTTGAGAATCGTTTATCCGAAATTCTTGGCACCGGAAGAACTTGGGCTTTCAGATTTTTTCGGATTTTGGAATCCAAGATATTTAATTTGTATATAGCATTGTATATAGCATTGTATATAGCATCTATAAAATAGGGCAGCTTGGAAATGGAACCCGTGCATAGACACAATATCTCTTTACATTTCATAACACAGCTTATACATATACGTTGAAGGTAGTTTTATATATTAGGTTGGTGCAAAAAATAATGACGTAATAATGTCGTTTTTGACGTTAAAAATACGTTAAAAACGATATTATTACGTCATTATTTTTGCACCAACCTAATAAATAACACATACCCTAATAGTAGTTTTATATAAAATTTAATAAATTTTGTGTACATACAGATACAGGTAACGACGTTAGTCATCTAATGTTCACACGGATTTTAAAGTGGTGATATTAACATTTCACGTAAAAATAATGGTTTGTACTTTCTGTACGTGTACAAAAACACAATCACTACTTACAAAAATATATACAGGATGTCCATAAAGTTCGTGTGCACTTTAAAAAAAATATAACTTTATTTGTATTTGCGATAGAAATAATCTGTAAAAAATGTTATAAAGTTTAATGTACCTAGTTTTAAGTATAGCTAAAATAACTAATGTGATTTCAGGCATTACTGTAAATCAGTTGGCAAACGATTTCCGTGAACTGCAAAATTGTATTACCCTTTGTATTGCTAATGATGGAGGCCATGTGGAAACTTAAATAAAATTTCAATAAAACCTTAAAAAAATATAGATTTACTTCTTTCTAATCCTTTTTACAAATTATTTCTATCGCAAATACTAATAAAGTTATAATTTTTTAAAGTGCATATGAACTTTATGGACACTCTTTATATTGTCATGAGATTTCTTTCTGGTTCATATAGAAAAATAAAAATGAAAGAAAATTACCACCAATACTCGTGTATGAGTCTACTTCATTTTAATATTGTGGGCCATTGTCACGGCATTAGTACCATAGCGTTTTTATAAACATCATCTGAAATATTATATCTTTGTTTTGCATGGAATTTATTCTTCTACAGGGTGCCCGTAAAATTCGTGTGCACTTTAAAAAATTTATAACTTTATTTGTATTTGCGATAGAAATAATCTGTAAAAATGTTATAAAGTTTAATGTACCTAGTTTTAAGTATATAAACTTAAATAAAATTTCAATAAAACCTTAAAAAAATATAGATTTACTTCTTTCTAATCCTTTTTACAAATTATTTCTATCGCAAATACAAATAAAGTTATAATTTTTTAAAGTGCACACGAACTTTATGGACACCCTGTATAAATGCAACATTAAACTCTACTTCTACATCAGGTGTGATAACCTGGAGGGAGATGATAGATCATCGATGAAATCACTGAGTGTGAGAAGGAAAATTTTCTTTTTTTTCATTACAAATAACATATGCACATATCGATGATGTCATCACAATTTAAAACTTGACATTTGTGAGATAAGTTCAATAACTCTTCAAAATGGCAGGGATCTGTTTTACACTGTATCGATATTATGAAATAGAGCCTCACATCTAAATTGATAAAAATCAATATTTTTCTATTTTAGAAAATGTTGTGGCTGAGAAAAGTCCGAAAAAAGATAATCTATAAAAATCGAAAAAAATAATATCCTATATAATATATTATATATAATATAATATATATATATATATATATATAGGGTGTCCATAAAGTTCGTGTGCATTTTAAATAATTTATGAATTTATTTGTATTTGTGATAGAAATAATTTGTAAAAAGGATTAGAAAGAAGTAAATCTATATTTTTAAGATTTTATTGAAATTTTATTTAAGTTTCCACATGTGTTCCGTCATTAGCAATACAAAGGGTAATACGATTTTGCAGTTCACGGAAAACATTTGCCAACTGATTTACAGTAATGCCTGAAATTACATTAGTTATTTTAGCTATACTTAAAACTAGGTACATTAAACTGTATAACATTTTTTACAGATTATTTCTATCGCAAATACAAATAAAGTTATAAATGTTTTAAAGTGCACACAAACTTTATGGACAGGCTGTATAAATGCAACATTAAACTCAACTTCGACATCATGTGTGATAACCTGGAGTGAGATGGTAGATCTTTGATGAAATCACTGTGAGTGTGAGAAGGAAAATTACATGTCATCTTTTGATTAAAATCTTATAATACATACAGGTACATTATTGGTATAAAAACAAAACATGGATTCTGATTACAATTAAATGTAATGAAAACTGAAAAAAATGTCCGTATTTTATTTGTAACGCTGCAACTAAATAGTCATGTTACGGGTAGCCATGTTGCCTTCTGAAATTTTCCATTTGTGGCAAGTCATGTCAGCACCTGAAAGACATTCGGATTTTAGAATTTCGGATAAAGGACTCTCCATCCGTATTAATTAACACATGCGATTCTTTAAATATATTTTTCAATTGCTATAGAGTAATTATAAGGAAAGGTCAGTTTATTACTTGATAACAATAGAAAACTGATCCACCATTTTATATTTAGGGAATCTTATATTTATACTTTTTTTTATCCATGTCATGTCTTGATTTTAAATGGCGCTGAAAACAAAGATTTCTTTCGATCTCCAAACGACATCGTACTATCCAAAATATGGTTTTCTTTTAAATAACCCACAAAGGGTTGGTAAGCCGTAATTGATAAGAAATCAACCAATTAATCATGTTATAGTGGTATAATGAATAACGGAAATTAATCCTGGGAGAGTCGTGTTCGAGTTCCAGTCGGGTTCGTTAGATACATTAACGCACAAATACCCTTGAAAAAAGGCATGAATCCATCTTCTACCTTCAACTATGTGTTAAACAGTAGGCCTGTATCTGGAAAAAATACCATTTTTCTCAAAAGATTGATAAAGTAATATT
Organism: Acanthosepion pharaonis; assembly: GCA_903632075.3. Lineage (NCBI taxonomy): Eukaryota > Metazoa > Mollusca > Cephalopoda > Sepiida > Sepiidae > Acanthosepion > Acanthosepion pharaonis. The sequence goes on from CAHIKZ030000025.1 coordinate 339,438, forward strand.
CATTCGAAAAAAAATTATTCTTCAAAACCAAAATATGTTTCTGTTTTAAATAACCCATAAAGGGTTGATAAACCGTAAGAAACAGATCAACCAACATGACTATATTATAAAACTAATGTCATATTTTATTAAGTCCTTTACTATTATTAAGTTATCACATATGTGTATTTTAAATGTATTTTATCATTAATGATTGTTGTACTTTTGATCTTTTCACCACCAGACTTCATAAATAGCTTGGAACAATTTGTCATTGCTGTCCAGCCTCCGCAGCATAAGATCGATACTAACAAAATATTTCGTTGTATTAAAAATTTTAATTCTTTTACAATCTATTCAAAATGAGAATATATTTTTTTAAAGTCTTTTATATGATTAAAACAAAATTTTCACATTTAAATCTTTCAATATACATTTCACTATTTATTATACAAAAATAAGATTATATATATTATATATATATATATATATATATATATATATATATATATATATAAAGAGAAGAGGTTATGGTAGTTCCAACGAGAAAAGTGTGTATATCAAAAAAGAAAAGAAACCGCAAACGTTTTTAGTTTGTAATGTGGATAAAAAAAATATATATTATGCTTTATTTTCTATAATTTCGCTACACGGGTTTCCGGTCTCGTGACCTTCATTAGGCAAAACGTGGAGATTTCCACATATTATTAAAAATAAGTATTTTTTTTTTTTATGTTTTTTGATGTTAAATATTCTCGATATGAGACATTATCTTTTTTGTGTATTAGTGACCCAAATGTCTTTCTTGAAAGAAAAACTAAATAGAATGTCTCATGTCTTTGCCGGATGAACGTCGCAAGACAGGAAACCTGTGTTGCAAAATTATGGAAAATAAAGCATATTTTTTTTTAAATCCACATTACAATCAAAAACGTTTACGGTTTCTCTCTTCTTTTTAACACACACACACACACACACACGCACACACACACACACACACATATATATATATATATATATATATATGACAAAAATAAGTATATATTTTGGTTTGACGGTGACAACATTATCAAGACGTCTTACACTTCATTTGTCGGATACAAGTTCTATTGCACAGCATTTAAAACACATTTCTGTCCACTTTCACAATACAGGAAATACTTGTTGACAACACCAATATACTACACCAGTGCTATTCAAAGCGGTGGTCTGTGGACTGTTGCCGGTATGTAAATCATCAGTTATTGGTAGGCGGCCAGTGTCCAGGCCATGCTGAGAATAATTTGAAACTTATTTTTTATTACTTTTTATGTTTTGATATTGAATTATTTTTTGCAAAATAAATGGAAGATAAAAAAAATAGTCAACTTTTATTATATTCATTATATATATCGTTTCCGGTATAAATTAATATTACAGGGACGTGACACATTGAGAAATTAGATAGTCTAGGGATCACTGTACTACGTCATGAAAATAATAAACAAAAACTTCAAATTCTTGACGCTGTCTATATCAAAAGCAACCAACCAACACTGAACAAAATTTATTACGAATATAGCAAAAACATAAAATTTACACCAATTTCCGGTCCATTCGCTTACATTCAAACGTTTGTTTCGCAAAATATTCCATAGCTATAACGGATAAATTTTAAATTTTGAAATAATTACAGAACACGTTGGTGCGTGTTTTTAAAAATCACCATCAAAACAGAATGCAGATTTTGTCGCAGTTACAATAAGTTTGTCTTTTTTATTTACTCCTGAAGATGATCTTCGTAAAGATCGAAAGTACTTGGGCTACAAAATGGTACGCCGTCTTCCTTAATGAATTTCATCTTAACATCAATAAGCTAATTAGACCACTGGGAAGAATCTATATAAAAATAAGTAGATATAATATGTCTATTATTCAATGAAATATGTTTGAATGTAGGTATGCTGCCTAAATATATATACACACAGACATATATATATATGTATATATATATATATATATATATATATATATATATATATATATATATATATATATATAAAGAGAAGAGGTTATGGTAGTTCCAACGAGAGAAAAGTGTGTATATCAAAAAGAAGAAAGAAACCGCAAACGTTTTTGGTTGTAATATGGATTTTTAAAAAAATATATTATGCTTTATTTTCTATAATTTCGCTACACGGGTTTCCGGTCTCGTGACCTTCATCAGGCAAAACGTGGAGATTTCCACCTATTATTAAAAATAATTAATTTTTTCTTACGTTTTTTGATGTTAAATATTCTCGATATGAGACATTATCTTTTTTGTGTATTAGTGACCCAAATGTCTTTCTTGAAAGAAAAACTAAATAGAATGTCTCATGTCTTTTGCCGGATTTAAGACAGGAACCCCTGGAAATTATGGAAAATAAAGCATAATTTTTTTTAAATCCACATTACAATCAAAAACGTTTACGATTTTCTCTCTTCTTTTTACACACACATAGATATATATATATATATATATATATATATATATATATATATATATAAAAATATATATATATATATTTTGGTTTGACGGTGACAACATTATCAAGACGTCTTACACTTCATATAATCAGGAACGGAGTTTTCATTTATTAATTTGAAATATATTTTGTTTTATAGTTTAAACGTGATTTTTAGTGGATACCCATATTTGAATAGACGCTCCATTTATTTATTTCGAGAAATCTTATTAACGCATATTTTTTTCTTATGACATTTCTCGAATATTCAAGCTGGTAGATGGAAATAAATAAATATACTAATAAAGAAACGGAACATCTACACAAATACAGGTATCCCTAAAAACTTGTAACCCTTAGAAGGGCCGTCATATAGCAAAGTCCGAATTACTGTTCATATTTATTACTAAATATTGCTAACCAAGACGCTTTTCTGTGGATGAATGGTAACGGCACGTCAGGCTATATATATATATATATATATATATATATATATAGAGAGAGAGAGAGAGAGAGATAGATGAATGAATATATATATATATATATATATATATATATATATACACACAAATATAAGTGAACATTGAAGTCATCACTCATAGGCAATAGACTGTTTCATGCTAGATGCAATCATCAGCCCCCCTGTTTTAAGTGCATATAACAAAAAAAAATGGCATTTCTACTAATTTCCGGTCATCTCCCTTATATTAGAACGTTTGTTTAGCAAATAATTCTATAACTACAACGGATAAATTAATGTTTTATAACAACTATAACAGAACAATTTCGCATGTGTTTTTTTTTTTTTTTAAATCACCATTCCAACGTAATGCAGATTTTGTTGCAGTTACAATAAGTTTGTTTTTGTAATTTACTCCTGAAGATGATCTTGGTAAAGATCGAAAGTACTTAGGCTACAAAAAACTACGGCGCCTTCCTTAATGAATTTCATCTTAACATCAAGAAGCTGATTAGAGAACTGGAAAGGGTCAGTATAAAAATAAGTAGACACAATATGTCTATATTAGTCAATGAAATATGTTGGAATGTAGGTATGCAGCCTATCTATATACTACACACAAAAGACAATGGTAAAGCAGAAGGAAAAATTAATCCCTTCAAATAATATATAGAAATAACCACTCTTCGCCTGATGAAGGTCGAAAGACCCGAAACTCGTGTAGCAAAAAATATGGAAAATAAAATTACAATATATATTTAAAAAAATTCACATTATAACAAAAAAGTTTGCGCCTTCTCTTTAATATCCATACATACATACATATATATATGTGTGTGTGTGTGCGTGTAAGAGACTGAAAGAGATAATGATATATATTTTTAAATATCAAGAAGAATATTGTGGAAATTTTATGACAAATTGAAAAAGTTTACTTGTGACGCGTTTCGTCCATCAGGACTTGATCGGACAAATTTAGTCCAATTAATCCTGCAAGTAAACTTTGCCACTTTCATACAATTTCCTTAATATATATATATATATATATATATATATATATATATATATAATTTTCCCAATACACACGCGCAGACACACACGCAGACACACACGCACACACACACACACACACACACACACATATATATATATATATATATATATATATATATATATATATATATATTCATATATATATACTTGTATTATTATTATTATTATTATTACTTAACCCCTAATTTTATATCAGTAAAATCTTATATTAATGTAAGTTTACATATGCTATAAAAATGTCCACATATTTTGCCATGTAATCTATATAGGGATCTCTAAAATTTGCTAGAAAAAGCGGATACGTTATGAAATTATACACAAAATATAATAAAAGCGAAATTTTATCGTCAAACATTTGTGTGATTATTAAGAACAAAGATGAAAGAATTTGAAATTAAAAAAAATATTCTTTTTCGAACCTCGGAAATTTTGGTTAAAAATCTTGTTTTTATCATGAGGAGGGGGAGGGTTTACGGGCTATTTGAGCGTTGATTTTTTTCATTGAAAAATACATTGAATGTGAAAATCTTGAATAAAATCAAATATTTACCGGATTTTCACAAAACTTTCAAGACTGTATCAGAAATGAACGAACGTTTCTTTCAAATAAATCAAATTATTTTGCTTATTGGGAATTTTAAACTTAATCTATGAGCTTGGAATTAAAATTATAATTACAGCTTCAAGAAAGATTTTTTTCACTTTTTAAAATTCATTTTAATCTTAGGCATCGTGGTTTTTCTTTTCCTTTTTTTGCGGGGGTCAAAGGGTTCTTAGATTTATATCATTAAAATGTTGACCCATATAAATCTTTAAAGATAAGATTCCAATTATAATATCCATATATATTAACTGTAGAGTGATCGGCTGATTATTTTACAATGCATCGCCCTGTTCATTTATATCTAGGAAATTTTATATTAATACTATTATATCCATGCTATAAATATGATAACATATTTTATTAAGTCCTTCCTATTATTAACACATGTAAGTTTGAATATATAGTTCTCTATTATCATGCTAATATATAATAAATGTTGAGGGATCATCTTATTACTTAATTACAATATAAATCCGATTCCCCACTTTATATCCGAAGTTTATATTAATACTACTTGATGCATACCATAAAAACGATGACATATTTTTTAATGCCTTAATATTATTATTTTCATATCTGAGTCTTTAATATGATTTTTTCGTATATTACCGTTGAATCTTTCACAGAATCTGTATTTTAATATTCTAACTACGTAAATATCTTGAAACAGTCGGTCATTCAAATAAAAAAGACAGTGTCACCTGGAGTTCCCAATGTAAAGGAGATAGATATAATATTCGAAAAGATACAAACAAAAAATATAAAAAAAATATTGATGTCATCAATAAAATTTAATTAAATTTAGAAACAAATGTACTAAGTGTATTTTATAACAAAAAATTCAAAGCACGAACTAACACGTGAAAACGTGATATTTTTTTAAAAATCGAAGACGCGTTATTTGGAAAATGATGAAAGTGTTATAGTACAAAAAATGGTTTTGATAATGGTCTATGAAAACCGAATGTCCTCAGACATTGGATAATTTATATTCAAACATTCACTTGAAACCAGGAAATAGTCCGAAATATAGATAAAAGTCCTTACTAAAGAATCTTTGTTGGACTTTAACCAGACTTGCAAAAATTTAAAATGTACTCTCGAGACACACATAGTGTACTTAACGTATTATACAGAGAAATTATTGATTTTCAATTTTCAATATGCAGAAATTCATAGAAATTCCATTTTCATTTTACATCAAAGCAAATTATATTTCTGCCTTTTCTTTGAATAATTTCTGTAAAATAAGTCAAATTCTGTTAAAATATCATTAATAATTTTCTATTATGTGTGAGTGTGTGTGTGGGGGGGTGTTGTTTCGAGTTTTTATTTTAGCAATTCTTTATTTTTAATTCGAATTCATCTGACTGTCAATATTTTTTTTTTTGGTGCTGAGAAAATTTACGCCAAATGCTTATGAATGTTTTAAACAAACGACTTTCAAATTTGAAACATTTTTTAAAAAAATTTCAACTGATAATTTTCGAAACTTATTTAATGATAACTGATGATAGTTTTTTAATTTGTTGTCTTGGCATTAATAAAATATTTAGATGCTTCCAAGCGAATGTACGTAACGAGGTCTCTCTCTATTCAAAATAGATTTCTGCCATTCTTTCAATTTTCAGTGAAATACGCAAATTAATTTCTTAGCATTAAAACGATAAGTTTTATGAATGTTTTGTAAATTCATATTCAAAAACATTCCTGATATTTCCAATTTTAACCTTGCCAAAATATGGATGCAGTTTTAAGAAAGAAAGAAAGACATGAAGAATGATTGCAACTTTACAAGGAAATTCTTTATAAATAATAGTCGAATTTTCTTTACAATAAACCGTCCTGGGTGAGACGATAAACTACATCCGGCAGCAAGGCCTCTGATCAGGAGGTTTTGAGGAACGTGGAACGATCTTTTAATTGCTGGTGTTCCCAGGTCCACCCTGACCAGGGGTGGTAGCACCTGCTAGGGTCCCAGCCATGGGACAATAATTAACCCCCTAAGCTAAGGTTAAAACACTATGAAAATGCAAAAATAGGTTTTAATACCAGAAATACTTTGTAAAAAATTATTACAGGAAATACATTTTTGAAAACAAAAGATATTACCAGCTCTATATTATTGAAAAAAAATATTACCAGCTATATATTTTTTGAAAAAAAATATTACCAGAAACAGATTTTTGAAAAAATATTACTAGCAATAGACCTTTGAAGAAAAAAAAAATTACCAGCAATACATTTTTTGAAAAAAAAATTACCAGTAATAAAAATGTTGTCGGCATTAAATAACCCATTCAGGTTGATATGCCGTAAAAGCAAACCAAACCTTTTGAATAAAATAAAGTGATATTTTATTGTAAAAGAAGGTAATTTTTGAATGAATTCATAAAAACTAGCGATTACATACGTTAAATTTTTATTTCTAATAAATGAAGAAAAAATTAATAAAATATCTGTCTGCAGACAATGCTTTCGTAAACATTTTCAAATTAGATATCGTTTGTTTCATTAGTGCATCATCTTTGCTCTCTCTATATTTTATCAATTTATCTAATAAATATACATACATATATATATATATATATATATATATATATATATATATTAAATACATTTATTCTTTGTTATACAAAAATACAATACACACATAAACTTTCTTTCCCTGTTCTCTCTGTCTTTTAACTCTGTGTGTGTGTATGTGTGTGTCTGTGCCTGTGTGCGTCTGTGTGCAAGTATATATATATATATATATATATATGGATATAGATAAATAAGATATTGTATTAAATAATATTAATATTAACTATGACAAGAACCTAAAGTTACGGAATGTCAAGAATCTTCTATATATTCGATAACTCCAAAAAGTTCAACTAACTTATCTGATAGATCCTCTCAAGCGTTTTACAACGCTACCACCGTCAGGGTCATCAGATTTCATATTATATACTCGTCGGAACGAACGCCAATTCTGACTTTCAAATTTCAAATTCCAGAGTTTCGTTAGAAACGACACAGCATTTAAATTTAGAACTTTTTACAGTTTACCATGTCTCTCTCTCTCTCTCTCTCTCTCTCTCTCTCTCTCTATCTATCTATATATATATATATATATATATATTTATATATATATATATATATATATATATATATATATATATATATATATATATATATTTATATAAATATAAAAAGCACTTTTATATTTACACAGTCTATGTCTGATATTGAGCACTCATAAATATAACACACCTTAGAGTATATTTCTTCATATATATATATATATAGATATAGTCATACATATACACACACATATATATAATTTGTATAATTATTTTTCATGTGTAACATTATATTTTATATAAACGTAACATTACATTTTTGTGTATATATATATATATATATATATATATATATATATATATATAGGTCTGATGAATTGGATTTTTTTGATTCAATGGAATAATTATGACCATGGAATATTAGTGTTTAAGCCTTTTTATTATATCCTTACTGTGTCCCAGACATTGAGTTCTACCTGGATTCTTCCTCTTGAATTTTTTTCAAAAAATATACATATATATTATATTTATATATTTTGCATATGTATGTATATTTTCCACTAATATTATCAATCTATCTCTCTCTCTCTCTCTCTCTCTCTATATATATATATATATATATATATATATATATATATATATATATATATATATATATATATATATATATATATAGTCAATATATTAATAGTCCCACAGTTTATTGTATCCATTGAATTAGGATCCATCAAGTACACGTCTTTGCAAGTAAAAAAGAAATATTATTTAATTTTTCATTTATATATATAGTTTGTTCATTTTTTTTAAATTACCTAATTTTGTCTTTTCATGTAGATGTTAAAAGTGCTTATTATTGATTCCTGACTTTTACTGAAAATGACAACAGTGCAAAGCGAAAGCGCAGTGTGTCGTCTCCTTCATAAATGATCAAAACGGACACACAGTCCCAACGTCATTACTTGAAAAATTATGGCGAAAAAACACTAAGCACCCGTGTCTGGTACAACATGTTTATGGAAAGAGAAAATATCTTGCAACAAAACAGAAATTGAGTATCGTCGGGATGTACTGCCTGCAAACAATGGAACCCCTGGGGAAGTGTTTACATGCGTTTAAATAAAACTTTATTTGTTTAAACATGTTTTTCAATAAACCCTGTAGTTTTTTTCATTTTCAAAATTTTTATATATTTTTTAAATTATACTGATAATTTAGGGAATCCATACATATATATATATATATATATATATATATATATATATATATATAGAGAAGAGAGAGAGAGAGAGAGGGAGAGAGATAGAGATAGAGATTTGTATGTCTGTGAAAATTTTATGATTTTTTATTTTGTTTTCCTAATATTCTTAAATTCATCAAATTTTCCATGTGTGTCATTTTCTGCGAAACATGTTTAAAAGTAAGGTTGTTGCCCAAATACATAAATATATATATATATATATATATATATATATATATATATATATATATATATATATATATATGTATGTATGTATGTATGTATGTATGTATACGTTTTACCCGTGTTTGATTTGAATTATACTTCAATTAAAGTAATTCATGATTCATATTGTATATGTATATATTATATATTGTCGTAATAAAATACATAGTAATATTAAAGATATAGTAATATTAATATACATATTAATATTAATACATATAGCAATATTACTATGTATTAATATTGATATATATTTCATTAAAGACGAATGACAAGGTACTGTGATTAGTTTTTTTTTTCAATTTATTTGCATTTGTGCAAGTGTTTTCTTTTCAGAACATAAATATGTAAAAATTGGTCAAATGTTCTATAACTCGGTGGACTTTCCACTATTCTGTTAGTCATTATCGACCTTTTTTTTAACTGAAGAGGTAGATTTTATATATGTGTACATATAGTGATGAGAATGATTTTTTGAAAACAAAAACAAAAACAAAATAAATTCGGATCATTATAGATAAACAAATTTCACTCAGATACTCGGATATATGAACAATTTGTACATTATTTAAAAATTTATGCCACGAAAAAAAAAACACGAATGTCAAAAATATGAATAAAAAGCATAATGGTAGTATTTTATTAGTCGTCTTTAGTAACATTGTATAAAAGAGGAATTACTGCACAAATACACAATATATGTATATATATATATATATATATATATATATATATATATATATATATATATATATATATATATATATATATATATATATATATATATATACATAAAATATTAAAAATTAAAATCTTCAGAAACACTGGGTTGTATATTAATATTCCTTCGTGTTTATTATTATTATTTCATTTAGATTCCTCGACTAGTTTCGGCCAACATGGCCATCATCAGTAGAAAATAATTTCTGCATGCTGGTAGTTGTGAACTACAGAAATACATATATATATATATGTGAGTGCATTTATATATATAAAGTTGTACCTGTGTTTGATTTGAATTACATTTCAATTAAGTAATTAATTGTTTATATTGTGGATGTATATATTGTAGTAATAAAACATATAGTAATATTAATTCATATAGTAATATTAATATACATAGTAATATTAACATATATATTAATAATATGTATAGTAATATTGATAGCGAATAACATCATAAAAATGTATCTGATATTCTATAAACGATCAATAGATCGACATATGAGATTTTTTTTACTAAATGCTCCATACAAATTCGTTTCTATTATAAAATGCTCTCTTATACATATAATCGGAAAAATTAGATTCGGTACCTTCAAGCATGATTGTTTTTAATAAAGAACAAATTTAAATATAAGGAGACGTCAAAAATTAACGTCTTTTAAGCAATATATGATATTTATTAATAAATGTAAACGAATAATCAAACCATCTGATGAGCGGTAACA
>CAHIKZ030000025.1:352500-357500 GCA_903632075.3 Acanthosepion pharaonis
AAAAACACTAGGGTGCAAAGTATTGCTGGGAGGGAAAAGATCAGATTGGAAAATAAAAGAGCAGGATTCAAGGATAACAAAGATGGCGTTTGACGTTGCATTAAAAAGATTAAGTTGACAGGAAAACAGGAAGACAGAAGAGAGTTCGATCAGAATGAATTGTGAGTGAAGTAATTATTTGCATAGAACTTGCGATTAGAACTAGCAAATTTCCCCCTTTCTACACGATGATAACATCTTCCTTTCCCCTTCTCTCTTTATATGAAATCACTATTTTTCCATTTTCATTTAGTTTACAGGTCTGAAGATTTGAAGCCGGTTCTTATCGAATTCAATGAAATAAAATATCACCAACGGTTTTTTAAATGTTTGTCATTATATAATTAATTTTACTCTTTCTTTTACCATCGTGCTCTCAACGGATCTATATCCTCTTGGAAATTCCATACGGATTACCAATAATTTTATTATTAATATATGTATATATGATCTGTCTATATTTCTGAGATGAAGTGTTATGTACACTATTTGCATTATTCGGAATATTGTTATCATCTTTGTCGCCCTATTTATTACAACGTTTCGGCCGTTGTACGCTCTGGCCTTCTTCAGGTGGTTGGAAAGTCGAACTGAACCCTTTATTTCGCTCACTGGGGCAGACTGTTCTAGTTCCTCATGCCATGTTTAACAAAGATGAGGACAATAATGTAAATAGTGTGTATATATTACTCTTCAAGTAAAATTGAATTGAGTTCCATGAGCTGCTGCTGTATTTCGTATAGAGAAAAACGTTAAAAGTCCCTTCATTCACTGTCGTATAACGATGGTCTGGAGGTAAATGATCAGACTGAAGTAAAATCTGTCGGGTTTCGATCCCGGAGAGAAGCAATCAGACATCTATCCACATTGAGGAGTAGTGATACATTGCAGCATTTTGTCTATGGATGGTTATATAAATTTAAATATAGTGGGCGGATTTGGCTATCATTCTCTCTTTTATGAAGTTTGGTTAAATAGAAACGAATGTTCCTCGGTAATTTTTTTTTTTTTCGATTTACCGGATTATTTTCTTGGTTGGAGGATCATATTGGAAAATACATCAGTCTGTCTTGAGGTATTATCAACGATCTTCGTGTTTTGTTTTTATATATTATTATTGTTTTATTTTCAGTTTTGGGGGAAAGAAAACCTAAAAACATTAAGCAAACACTAATAATAATTTCCGTAAAAGGAAAATGAAACCTCCCACTTTACAAAAGGCCAACAATCTTTAATTATAATTAATGAGTGTCGAAAGTACTCAGATATTGAAAAATAATTTTTCAGCTTCGAACCTGAAACCAAAAAAATAAATCGAAAGTACTCAGATATTGAAAAATAATTTTTCAGCTTCGAACCTGAAACCAAAAAAATAAATCGGAACTACGAGAAAAATAAATAAAAAATAATTCACAGGAGAATTTCGTTAGAATTTCATCAAACTTGTATGCATGTATGTGTATATACAAATGTATGTTTATACATAAATATAGTAATAATATATAGCACATGTAATGCTGATGTTGATAAAACAGTGTTCGATGTAATACAGCAGAGCTATTAAGTATATATATATTAATAAATATTATAAATTAACTGATTTAAAAATATGGTTTCATCGCTACACAGGAATTACCATGTTTCAAAAACAGAAACTAAAAACTTCAAATCAAAATTTAATTTGATTTAATTATATAATTAAATTTGAAGATTTTAGTTTCTATTTCTGAAACATGGTAATTCCTGTGTAGCGATGGAACTATATTTTTAAATCAGTTAATTTATAACATTCATCTCTGTAAATTTACACTGAGCACTGTTTTTAAAAAATAAAAATATCAGTAACAAACCGGATTATATATCTTACTGTTCTTTCTTTTTTTTAACTATATATATATATATATATATATATATATATATATATATATATATATATATATATATATTAATAGAAATACATATTATCCCTCACTGATAACACAACTTGAAATTTCATGGAAAACGCAATCTTCAAGTGTTGAGTATACTCAGTATCTGAATATATATATATATATATATATATATATATATATATGGAAAAGAGAGAGATGTTCATATGTATATATATATAAATATATATAGAGAGAGTTAGAGAGAGAGAGATGTGTGTGTGCATATATATATATATATATATATATATATATATATATATGTAACAACGAAAAATTATGTTTCGCGCCAAAACAATTACATTTCTGGATGATAACGTTTTTAAGGCAAGCAGTTTTCGTAATTAGAGTGTGCAATGACATAAGTGGATGTTATCTCTGAATCGGGACACAATAAATGAACCATTATTTTTTATTTTTCACGTTTATTTATATACAAACTTTATAGTAGTTCTTAATTGAAAAAAAAAAAAGATGAAATACCATGATAGATGACGGCAAGTAAGGTTTTCCGTAATGTCGACTAAATATTTTACTCTCATATAATCAGTGTGTATAATTTAAAATAAAGCTGCATATTTCCTCATCAAAAAAAAAAAAAATCTTACTCCGAGATATTTTTCGGAATTCTGAAATTTTCGGATTTCCAAACATTAGTTTTTTTGTAAGGATAAATAATGAAGTCGTTTATTCGGAAGTGACAACGTCTCAAACAAAATGCACACATTGTAGGATAAATTAAAACGTTTATTTTATTATATTTTTGCAATAAATATACTGGAATATTTTTATTAATTATGAAACCTCTCGGTATCTATTCTGATGGCACAAACATTTACTCCTGACTCGATTAATAATTTTGATCAATTCTATGAGGTGAAATTGGCAGGAGGTCTAAAAAATGACCTGCAGTTCGATGTTAACTAGGGCAAGAAATGGCTTGTTAATTTAACGCCTCCAAGACAAAACTTTTCTCTATTAATCACCTGAATGACCCCGTTTCTGCCTGTTATCAGTATGGCTGATACTAACCTCCATAAGAGTGACATGTAGCTCTTTCTCATTCTAAGATTCACGGCTGATATGAAGTAAAACAATTGTATTGAATCCATTACTAGGTCTGCTGCTAAGGAAGACAGTTCATTGTGTCGGGTTAAACAATTTTTCTCTTCAGCAATATTTTTGGTCCTGACGTGACATCTCGGCTTCAGTCACTTTCCCACCGCCGTAAGCTTTCCTCTGCCATTTTATATAAATACTTTCATGGTAATTGTTCAGATGAACTCTTCGCTATGGTATACTTGCCTTTATGAATTTGAGCGCAGTACTAGAATGGCGGTAAGGTCTCATCAATTCACAATTGAATTGGCTAGATGTAACCGTAAGTTCTATGCTAACAGTTTCTTTTCTCGCACTTCTCGTTTGGGGAACTCCCTTCTGGCTACATGCTTTCCAGCCAACTTTGATCTTCTAAATTGAAATGTAATGCCAATCGCTATCTACTGTCTTGATTAGTGTTCTATTCCTCTCGCTCCCTAAAGTTTCTCTTTTTTTTTCTTCTTCTTTCACACTCAGTAACCCTCTTGCGTCTTAGTGGCTTTACTGCCTTACATGAGGTGATACGATGAGGAAATATTCGGTCTCTAGAGTTGTTCTGTTTACAGATAAAAGATGACGTATTTTATAAATCACATCAGAGGTGTCTACATTTTGTATGTCCATATCATTCATTTCTCTCAGAGTTCAAACTAATATGATAATAAGAAGAAAAAAAAGAAAGAGGATAATTTTCAAGTTGTTTTTACAAAGGATTATTTCTCAACATATCAAAACAAAAACATACATATGAGTTTCAATTAAATGTTATTTTATTACTTGTAATTGTTTCAAAGACATAACCAAAGGCAAAAATATATTGTCGACGGAGCAAAAAAAAATACACAGAAATGCTGAAGTTGTAAACACAAGCAATCTGTCATTGAAGATTTAATAATAAATGATGTCGTCATCCAATGTAAATACATAACTAATTGCGTGTAAAAATTATATATATATATAGATAGATAGATAGATAGATAGATAGATAGAGAGAGAGAGAGAGAGAGAGAGTAGTAAAGGAATAAACAGAAAATAAAATTGTATAAATAATATTAAGTAGATATTTACTTTTATAAACTGTTTATAATCGACGTATATATAAATACCATATTACACATGCATGGATATATATATATATATATATATATATATATATATATATATATATATATATATATATATATAAATAATATATATGTATAGATATATATATATATATATATATATATATATATATATATATATATATATAAAAATGAATAAAATAAAAATGTCTAAAAAATATATATATATATATATATGCATATATACATATATATATGTATGTACGTGTGTGCTTTTGAGTGGTATATTTTCATTTGTATACATACATATATAAGTGTGAATATAGGTATATATATATATATATATATATATATATATATATATGAGAGATATATATAGATATATAGATAGATAGATAGATAGATAGATAGATAGATAGATAGATAGAACAGACATAGATAGATAGATAGATAGATAGATAGATAGATAGATGAATAGATAGATAGATAGATAGATTAATTGGTTTCATTTGTGATTTAATGAACATGTCTCCTTTGGCCTTTGAGAAATGAAGAGTGACAACTGCATTGAAACTGATATTTGCGGGGGGGGGGGTAAATGCCTTAAACGGTCGGCAGGTGGAGGGTATTTGCTGTGCCGGTAATCGGAACAACTTTCCAACCCCTAGAAATTATTACAAGTGTACAAAGCGTTTTCTTTAGAATCAGACATAGATATATCGAGAGAGAAATAGAATATGATAGATAGATAGATAGATAGATAGATAGATAGATAGATAGATAGATAGATAGATAGATAGACAGACAATGAATATACTGAAATAGATAGATAGATAGATAGATAGACAGACAGACAGACAATGAATATACT
>CAHIKZ030000025.1:365000-367500 GCA_903632075.3 Acanthosepion pharaonis
TCACAGATTTAACTTGTCAACAATAGGCATGCTTGTCTACAATTTCCCCAAGCCACAGGAAAGGGCTTTGCTCCCAGGCAGTACCTTTCCTTTGGGAGGGGCCTGGTTTCATTGCCCAGCGCTTGAAGGGTCCCAAAAGCTCGAAGTGCCGAATGAGACTTTGGCATTCTTTTCTACCGTATGGCGGTTAAATCCACTTTTAATCTCGAACTTGTGTCACACCCGATAGCGACGTGATCGATCTGGTAAATATCTACTCGTCTAGTGAGTCGACAGCCATCATTGTACTGACCAGACTCAATGCTGCTTAACTTCGGATATCCGATAAGAACCTGTGTTTCAACGCGAAATGCTTATAAACGCGCACTTTCGACACGTAAAAAGCAAAATCCCTGCCTTTTTAAAGATTTACCAAAATCAAGGAATTATCGGATTTCTTTAAAATGATCAGTCTTTATTCATTAATCAACGTTATATTGAAAGTTTCTCTTTTCATTTTCGGTTTGGTTTGGGTTGTTTTGTCTTGTTTTATTTTACGGAATATCAACCTCAATTTAATGCCGACAAGATTTTTACATGTATTGCTGGTAACATTTTTTTTTTCAAAAACGTATTGCTGGTAATATTTTTTATTTTTCAAATTTGTATTGCTGGTAATAATTTATTCTTCAAAAATTCATTGTTGGTAATAATTTTTTCAAAAATATATTTCTTATATTAAAACATATTTTTACACTTTCATAGTGTTTTAAGACCAGATTGGAGATCAACTATTTGCCCATAGCTGGTACCCTAACAGGTGCTACTACTCCGGGTCAGGGTGGACCTAGGAACAACAGTAGTACCACGCTCCTTAAAACCTCCTGATCATAGGCCTTGCTGCCGGGTGTAGTTTATTATCTTGCCCAGGACGCTGATGTAGTTTATCGTCTTAACCAGCACGGCTCATTGGGTGGAGGGGTGCTTATCCCTTTGCAAAGGTGCAGTCGGCGTATTTTGAAGCCCCAGCCAACAGGGCGCACACCGGGTAGCGACGTGAGCACTCTGGTAAATACTTACACGTCTACTGAATCGACAACCATCATGTTTGTGTGGATGTAGCTAGAAGAATCCAAACTATATTTATCTGACACTGTCCTCACACGCTTCGTTTTTTCTCTCTGTAGCAAAGAGGGCAAACGTTTATCTCCACCTGAAAAAATAATCATTATTGATAACTAATCGATATGTGGATGAATCAATAATCAATATGGTCATCTTTAATTTTTATGCATCATAATCAATCAATCAATCATAAAATTAAACGGGGAAACAGAAAATAAAACAAATCAGGTAATTATATGCTAGAAAGCTGAAAATATATATATAATGATTATATGTATATTTTAAGACATTTTTGATGGTTATACGTTCTTTTTATAGATACAAATATAAAATGCTCTGTTTATAATAAACAACATTTACCGGCCTGAATGTCCGAGAAATTTTCATAGAAAATATGCATCCTCCGACAGGAATCGAACCTGTATCCTATACGGAACCGTAATATAGGTTGACGTGCTTTACCGATTTACTGTTTTTAAACTACAATTCTCCATGATTTTCTCTCGCTCACTCATATCTGCTCGATGCGTATCCAAATGTAAACAAATGACGTTACACATTATGATATGGACAAAGTCCGACAAATATTTTAAGACATTTTGTCCATTTCATAATATGTCATTATGTATATTTAAATACCTATACTTGACTGGTATAAAAAAATTAAAAAAAACGGATGATACAATTTGCAAATAAAAATATATTTAAAGAAACTGGTAAGTGGGGAAAAATTTTGAAAAAATAGAAAAGACTAAAAACATTCGTGTAGGTGTTCAATTCACCTTGAAGATCCATTTAAGTGAAACCTATATATATATATTACTCTGTCCTGGACATTGAGTTATACCTGGATTCTATCCTCTTGAGAATTTGTATATATATATATATATATATATATATATATATATATATATATATATATATATATATATATATATATATATATATTCTCAAGGATAGAACCCAGGTAAACTCAATGTCCAGGACAAATAAATTTATATATAAAAGGCTCAAACATTAATATTCCATGGAATTTATAATTTACATTGAATCTTAATCACGATTCAATTCATCAGAATTACAAATTCAAAAAGCTTTTTTGAATTCTATAGGTCTGATGAATTGATCGATTAAGATTCCAATGTAATAAATTATAACCATGGAATATTAGTGTTTGAGCCTTTTATATTATATTATATATATATATGTGTGCGAGTGCGTGTGTGTGTGTGCATGCGTGCGGAGTGTGTGTGTGTTTGTACTAGGTTAAAAGCGGTACTGCGTGCGGTCTTTTAAACTAGATCCTGTTGGGGGGGTCGGCTAATTGGTCCTCTGAGGCCCCAAACTAATGGGACCTCTAGTCCAACTTAGAAAAGAGCAATGATAATTTTGAAAA
>CAHIKZ030000025.1:372500-380000 GCA_903632075.3 Acanthosepion pharaonis
GCTTGATGACAGATGGTTGGTTATCTAATGTTTTACTATGGTGGTTTTATCTGAAAAATATTTGAAGACTATAACATGAGCGCCTTTTTTTATATAATTTTAGAGCACTCAGTAATCTTAAAAATTTAGGAAAATATTCTCCATAATCTAATGTGTTATTGAATTTTATATACTTTGTCTTTAAATTTACTCTAGTTATCATTTTTATTTTCCGATAATGCCGTGTCTGGACGGCCTTATTTCAATAATCGTTTTATAAACATACAAAAAAGATCCTTTCTAAAATATTAGTGTCTGGTCA
This sequence comes from Acanthosepion pharaonis, assembly GCA_903632075.3. Classification (NCBI taxonomy): domain Eukaryota; kingdom Metazoa; phylum Mollusca; class Cephalopoda; order Sepiida; family Sepiidae; genus Acanthosepion; species Acanthosepion pharaonis. Next base: position 372,802 of record CAHIKZ030000025.1, read on the forward strand.
TTTGTAATAAGCGTTTAAATTTATGATTAGCAAATATAGTTTTTATTTGAACATAATCCAAAAGGGTTAAACTAATACAGGATTTTTAAAGATTAAACTAATTTCGACTAATTCTTTTTTTAAATTGTAAATATTTCTTGAAAAAATTCATTATTCATTTTTCATTAAAAATTATTTTTCTTAAAACAACAGTGTCCTTAATATATCTTATTTAAAAAGCAATTAAAATTTTTCCAATTAAATAATGTCTTAGTTTTTCATTTTTTTTTTTTTTTTTTTACGATTCTGAGCAGATTTTCGGTAAATTCTGTTTCTGCTTTACAAACAAAATTGACTTTATTTAATATAAATATTAAAGAGGTGAAATTGAAATTCTCGAAAATACATAAAATTAATTATGATACAAAAAATTCTAAAATAATTTAATTCATTTGTGAATAAGTCCTGAAAGTTTCATTAAAATCCGACAATTATTTGATTTTTCAAGAATTACCAAATCAATGTTTTTGGGTTTTTTTTTATTATTGCAAAAAGCCGCTAATTTTTTTATACTAATGTTTGATGACCCCACTGCTGCAAGAAAAACAAGATTTTTAATCACAATTTCGAACGTGCTAGAAAGGACTTAAAAAATTTCGTCTTTCTTCTTAATTATAACATAAAGATTTTGACGATAAAACTTTGTTCGTATCAAGTTGCAGCATTTTTTCATCATGGTATGCTCTTTTTTCAGAGAATTAGTGGCGGTACCTAAATATCATAATTTTGATTTGATATTGTCACTGTATAATGTTTGATCCATGAAACGAGAAGTATGTACTGACAATACCGTGTGCATTTGGCGAAAGAAAATCAACCTTTAAAAATGCAAAGAGCTTATTAATGACATGTCTTTCCTTTCTATTTCTTAATATTCTTACAATTTTATTCATTTGCTTAATAGGCGGAAAATATTCCTTTTCACTCGTTTAAATAAAGTATTCCGTCATTACGATGCCTGTTAAGCGGCTTGGCACAGATTGGCTTTGAACTCTGTCACCCATACACACTAAGTTATAACATTTTCTCTCGTTTCCATTGTGTGTGCTTGGAAGAAGAGTGGGGGTGAGTGTGCTCGTCTCATCAAACAACAGACTTTCCATCAATGACCACGGGTCGTGTAGCTGTTTTGGGTGGGCAAGCATAACATTCTCCAAGTCCGACAATTACGATATTTCCCAGATCTTCACCACCCCTTGCGACTTTTTCCAAAAATCAAATCCCACTTGAGAGATTTCAAGACGTCGAAGAAATCAAGAGAATGCGACAAGGCAGCTGCTCGCTATACACCCGTTTCACCCGACGCACACAAACACACACTAAAAGAGTTCCAGGCATAGTGCCATGAATAGAAACGACGCTGAATAAAATGTATGACTTTATTTTTGCCAACTGTCAAGTTTCAAAACAGATATAGTAACATCTTCCATTTCTTTCTCTTTTTCTTCTTTGACAGTTCTCGTGGCATACCAGAGACAAGACCTTTCTGTCCAGAAAATAAAAAGAAGATAATTGGGACAGAGCGTAAGGTTATGCATACATGTATTTTCCAAAACATTTAGTGCTAAATTAACATGAGAATTTTCAGGTTAAGTTTCGATTTCCAATTTCTTTTTCCGTTCTTATCAAGGATTGGATATAAGCGAGTGGATTAGTTAATCCCATTTGGGTCCAATGCCCAATGCAGCCCTACACAAGTGTAACTTGCACTGCACTTCTCAAATATACACAACAAACTGCAATATAATACCTTATTATTTTTCATTACAGGTTTCACAAAAACAGCAACGCTTTATTTTCATCTGAATTCTGAAAACATATATTACATTTTGCTAGTTTATATATATATATATATATATATATATATATATATATATAATTAAAACATATATATATATATAATTTACACACACACACACACACACACACACACACACACATACATATATATATATATATATATATATATATATATATAAATTATTATACATATACATAATAAAATACGAAAAGGACAAAGTCCGACAATTATTTGAAGACATTTTTATGTTTATACATGCTTATTTATATGGAACCTTGCTAACCGAAACGCTCCTCTGTGTCTTAATTGGTAAAAGCACGTCAAGCTATATGACGGTTCCGTATTGGATACAGGTTCGATTCCTATCGGAGGACGCATATTTTCTATGACAATTTCTCGGACATTCAGGCCGGTCAATGTTGTTAATACTGTTTATTATAAATAGAGCATTTACATAAATATTTGTATCTATAAGAAAGAATGTATAAACATAATAATATCTTAAAATAAATATATATATATATATATATATCACTGTACACGCATATATATATATATATATATATAAATTAAATAGTAAGCGAATTATAGAATGTCTCAGTAGACTGTTCTAGTCCCACGTGCCATTCTTACTGAATGTCAGTTATCACTCAATCGCCTGTTAATTTCCATCTGAAAGTTCTCCGCTGCCTTAACTGGGTATTGAACTCACACTCTTTGGGTCCTGTCACTGGATCTAACTAACGTCTTTATCCATGTGTCCTTGAGGACATCTTTGTATGAATTTCAGTGTATTATAAACCTAATGTCTTCAGAGACGATTTTTACCATTTGATGTTAGTTAGATCCATTTACATACAAAATTACAAACGGCCATTGTTGAATTTCTTCCTATCTCCTATATATATGACTGACTCCATCGATAAAACCATTATTTGTCTGAAGAAGTTTCTTCTATTTTCGAAACGCGTTACGTAGGAGGGTTTTTTTTTTCATTCAGTTACTTACATGAATATACGTGTAACCTAATACAAACAATTTTTTATGAAAATAGGGCACCGGAGAAATGTTTCCAATTAAATCCTGCATTTCCCCATTAAACGCATTATCTCAATTTATAAGACTATAAAATTCAATTAGTAACCTTAGCATAGGTCATAGGTTAACTAAATAGGCAATATAGTATCACCTAAAAGAGTTAGACTATTTAGTTATACAAATTCTACTCATAGTGTTACAATGTCGAAATCTTAAATGAGAGATGATTTAATCTTAATTTTCCAGCTGATATTTAAAATTATTAAAAATATTTTTCTTTACGTTTTATCGTGTTTTATATTTTATAGTTTTATTTTAATTATAGTTTTATTTTAATTATAGTTTTATTTTATTTGAACTATGTATATATATTATAGAAAATAGTATTTCCGCTATTAATACTATTTTACTAATATTCGGGACTGAAAGTGAAAAGAAATGAAAATAGATCTTACTTGTCCCCTTTCCCATATGGACTTACAAATTGTTTTAAATCGATGAAGAGATCATTTGACTAAATATGTAGCTATTTCGAGGGACTTCGACGTTGTGTCATGGTTAGCAAACTTGTCTCGTTAGATTCTTTCTATTCTCAAACGTTTGAATCCTTCAGAAACAGAGAGAAAATGGCGTGGTTTGGACACGTTACAAGGTAAAACCATCATACAAGGCACCGTTGAAGATGGACGCCGGAGAGGACGCCAACACAAAAACTGGTTGGACAATGTCAAACAATGGACTGTACCGGAAGTGCTGATGGCTGCCGTTGATAGAATGGTGGTGGAAAAGAGTTAGCGTGTCTTCTGTATTCGGATCCGCCCTACGATTACAAAAGTCAAAGGATGAAGATGATAATGATGATAATGAGTGAGTTCGATACTCACTATGTGCTTCATACTTTCGACTTTGTACCACATCTAGGCTACGTTTACTAAACCGCTATATGAATAAATCCATAGCTCAGTGTTTTGGGAAATACTTTATTCTATACGACGAATCCTTGCTTTTCCAACATAATTTCTTTCCTTATCAATACGCCAGTATTATACAGTGAACATTTAAGATACAAATTTAGTCAATAGCTGATTCTTTGTACATTCATCTGAGTTTATATATTTAAAACGGTGGTTATAATTGAAAACTTCATCTGTTAAATTTACCACGGCTTTTATAAACATGTAAATAGACAGGGAAATCGTTATTTTTTCAATATCAAAAACTATTGATGTTTACAATAACAAAGGAAACTATTTCAAACAATATTCCGCCTATATTAATTTGATTTTAGGGCTTATCAACATTTTCCAGGTTATTTAAAGCTACAAAATATTTTTAATTTAATCATTTACTGATATATGCCCTATTATTTAACCCATAGCTGGGAGGGGCCGTGAAATGAGTACAAGCTACCAGTGTAGATTAAATAAAGGGTTCAGTTCAAAATTTCCTGAAGATTATCCGGATCAACAAGCACAGGGTGAAGGCGGGAGAGCACAGCTGTCTACATATTGTGATCATAACAACAAGGATGAGGATAGTTGTCTGAGTTGGTCTAATGGAAATAATAATAACCCCTCATCTCACGAGGGAAATTAAATATGTTATTTCTTTTACATTATTTACATTGTTCGGAGTGTTGTTCTCATCTTTATTGCCATATTCACGACGTTTCGGCCGGTGTACGCTCCTGCCTTCTTCAGAATTTTCGTGTTAGATTGTTCTACTTTTACGTGCCATGCCTCTTTTGGATCTCTCAGTTATCTCCCTTCAACTCAACTCTAAAAGTTTTTGTTCACCACTGCAGTAGCCACGTGTTGAACTTACAACGCTTTGGGTCAATTCACTCAGCTTTATACAGCCGCTTTCTAAGAAAAACTTGTATTATTTGGACTATTATCCTCATCTTCATTGCCATATTTATAACGTTTTAGTCGTTGTACGCTCCGGCCTTCTTCAAGTGATTGGAATTTCTAACCCATTATTTCGTCTACCAGGATAGATTGTTCCAGTTCCACGTGCCATACTTCTTCCGGATGTCTCAGTTATCTCCCTTTAACTAAACTCTACAAGTTCTTGTTCCCCACTGCAGTAGCCAGGTATTGAACTCACAATTCTTTGGGTCAAATCACTGGATCAAATCAACGCTTTCAGAAATATCTAAGCTCTCAGCTTTATACAACCGCTTTCTAAGAAAAAACTTTCTTTATTTGGATTGTTACCATCTTCATTGTCATATTTACAACGTTTCGGCCGTTGTACGCTCCGTCCTTCTTCAGGTGATTGGAATTTCGAACCGAAACCTTTATTTCGTCACTCGAGATAGATTGTTCTAGTTCCACGTGCTATGCCTCTTCCGGGTATATCAGTTATCTCCCTTTAACTCAATTCTCCAAGTATTTGTTCACTCTTTGGGTCAACCCACTGGATCCAACCAACGATTTTACACACTGGGCCAGGTGGCCTTATTTCTTTTTATCTCTCTTTTTTTTTTCTTTTTTTGTGTGTTTGTGTTTTTTTTTTGTTTTTGTTTAGGTTTTGATTTATTTGTATTTAAATTCACTTATTTAATTATTATTTTGTTTATTGGTTTATTTATTTACGTCCGTTTATTGTAAACTTGATTTATTTTTATTGTTTTTTTTAATTTTTTTGTTTTTGCTTATTTTATATTTTATTTTAGTTTTCATTATTTTTGTTTATTTTCTTTCTTCATTATTATTTCTATCGAATTAATATGGTGAATAGCTTGATCATTATTCAATGCAAACATACATATTTACATATATATTATCAATTCTAGTGGACACCCGTATTTAAGTAGACGATCTGTTTATTTATTAAACAGTATATTTATTCATTTTCGTCTACCAGCCTGAATATTCGAGAAATCTTCTTAAAGGAAAAATATGTGCTCTCGGACAGGATTCGAAAATGGTCCCCCCTTTGCTGGAGAAACCGTCGTTAGATCCTACTTGCTCTCGACCGACTCTGCCACGGCGTTTATTGCCGATCAAGCAAAACCGAATAGTACCTTATAAACGCAAATCCTTCATAGATTCTCGAAACTTCATATCTCCTCAGTTGCGTATCCGAAGGTAAACAAAGTATTTTCTAAACAAGTAATGGATTTTTTTTTATTTATTAATCTGACACATTGTATCACTTTAAACGTTATACGGATATCTCACATTAAATTTGTCCTTGTGCCACATGTGACCGCCTGGGGCGGTTGGTAGATATCCTGCAGTTGGAGATTCATTGTGGAATTCACTTGACTCACTTCTAGCAGTTGACTATTTCTACGCGCCGCTGGCGAATCTTATATGTGTTGTTCTTGTTCTAAGTATTACCGTTCATTATCAACCTTCGTTTGATTATTCTATTAAGTAACCTTCCCTACATTACAACACTATTTAAGCCTAGAATATGTGAATTTATTTTTAAAATATCTTTTAACTCGGACTTTTGGAGTTCCTGCTTGAATTTTCTTATTTATTAATCCGACAGATTTTATTACTTAAACGTTATTTTTTAGTGGAAAGATTCTTATTTTTTTATACACCATATTTGATTTATTTATTTTCGTCTACCGGTCTGAATATTCGAGAAATCTTCTGAAAGAAAAATATGGGCTCTACGTCAAGATTCAAATCTGCGCCTCCTCACTTTACAAGAGAAACCGTCGTTAAATTCGACTTGCTCTAGACTGACTCTGTCATGGAGCGCGTCGCCGATCAAGCAAAGCCGAATAGTACCTTATAAATGCAAATCCTTCGCAGATTCTCGAAACTTCATATCTGCTCAGTTGCTTATCCGAAGGTAAAAAAGGTAATTTCTAAAGAAGTAATGGATTTTTTTATTTATTAATCTGACAGGCTGTATCGATTTAAATGTAGTTATTTTAGTGGATACCCATACTTGAGTAGACGTTCCGTTTATTTATTAAATAGTATATTTATTTCTCGAATATTCAGGCCGGTAGACGATATTTAATAAATATAAAGAAAAATTATACCTCCGACATGAATCGAACCCGTATTCATTTTTCTTTTCTTTAGTAGGACTTTTTGATCTATGCTAGTCGTTATTAATATACCCCCCACCCTGCGACAAAAAAAAACAAGGACAGAGACTGAAATACGCGTACAATACACAATAAATAAAGTTTATAGGAATAAGAAATAATTTCGGATACAAAATTCTTTCAAAAAATTATATTCACACACACACACATATATATATATTGAGAAGAATAAAAATATTTAAAAAATAAAATCTTCAGACACACTGGGTTGTATTAGGTTGGTGCAAAAATAATGAC
>CAHIKZ030000025.1:385000-430000 GCA_903632075.3 Acanthosepion pharaonis
ATATATATATATATATATATATATATTCAAAAATAGCACCTATAGATGACCATTTTCCCCTGCAGGAGCTTATCAACACTAAAACAATAATCTGTTGAAAATTATCTCTTGACAAGCTCCTACGGAAACAAATGGCCATCCAGATGGGGTGTTTTATTTATTTGAAATTTATATATATACTATGTAATAAAGACATTAAAACTCTATTTAGGATCACTTGGATTATTTACCCACGGGAATATATATATATATATATATATATATATATATATATATATATATATATATATATATATATATATATAGTTCAGAAAATGTCTCCGTCGATCAAACTATCGACATAATCCTTAACTCTGTGTATAAAAATAATTGTGTTCCACTACCATCCGTCAAACTATCCTCGAAAATTATTGCATGCCTGCACAACTAATGTCCCTTTCTAGGACCTTAACAGCAATATCTGCTCCCAAACTAATGGTATTAGTAGGGGAAATCCCCTCGGCCCGTGAGTCTTTAACTATTACATATCCCACGTAGAAAATACAATTTTTAGACAAGTTACTAAAGCCAAAATATATGTCCGTCCTGGGTATGATAATAAACTACATCCGCGTCCTGGGTAAGACGATAAACTACGTCCAGCAGCAAGGCCTCTGATCAGGAGGTTTTGAGGAGCGTGGAACCACCTCTTAATTGCTGGTGTTCCCAGGTCCACCCTGACCCGATGTGGTAGCTCCTGTTAGGGTCCCAGCTTTGAGCAAATAGTTAACACCCAAACATGTGTAGAACTGGATTTCAATACCGGAAATATTTGTAAAAAAAAAATGATATTACCAGCAGTGTTTTTTAGGAAAAGAATTGTTATCAGCAATACTTAAAAAAATACCAGCAATACAAACAGCTATATATTCTTTAGAAAAATATGACCAGTTATAGATTTCTTCAAGGAAAAATATTCCCAGAAATAGATTTTAGATGAAAAATATTACCAGCAATAAAAGTTTTGTCGGCATTAAATAGCACATTGAGGTTGATATACCGTAAAACAAACCAAAATATACGTTCGCTATGTAGACGATATTTTTTTTTATTATTTTAGCGTAAAACAAACAAGAAATTGATAATCTCAAAACTACATTCGAAAAAACTGTCTTTAACTTTACCTATGAACTTAGTCAACAAAATAAACTTCGGTTCTTTGACGATATTCAGTCACCCCCACCCCACGAGGGTGTCATGTGGCATAAGGCCTTTTTAACGTGGGCATTTCCGAGCCATTAGGCTCGTCCAAAAAATAGCCCATTGAACCCGTATAAACGGGTTCAGGGCCGGTTTTACCTCCCCAAAGGAGACTCCGCCCTTTGGTGTAGCCTCCTTCGGGTTCCTCCCGCCCGTAGGAAGAGAGTTGAACCGAACAGTCGCTCCGGTTCTTTGACATTCTCATAGAATTCAATCATAACACATTCGCCATCTCATTATGCAAAAAACACGAAATAGAAATTATTGCTACCTTAATTTAAAGAATGAATGCACGCTTAGATATAAAACAGTTGTTATAAAAATATTCCTAAAGAGGCCACACGAGAATTCATTGTCTCGTCCTTTTTCCTTAAATAACTCAATAATGGAATACAGGCGCTAGTTAATAATGGTTTTCCTAACTACCTCATGGACCAGAAGATTAAACTATTTCGTTCTAACGTAACTAATAGCGATACTGAACATACAGATAAAAACAATATTAACATCTACAAGAGCCAAATACATGTTAATTATAAGCAAGACAAATTTTCTCTTAAAAATATCATAAAGAGATACACAACCCGTGTCATTCAGGACATGAAAATTAAATTACAAAAGTTTATAACAACTAACCTTATAATAAAAAATAACGACGCACCTACAAAATCAAAACTATCAAATACCAATATTATTTACGAGTTCAAATGCCTCTTAAAAAACTCTGTTCTTGAACAAACCAAACTCATAAATAATTACATTGATCATACTACTACATGCCTATCTAGACGACTCACGTTACACTTAACCGACCATAGCTCAATGGAGACTCATTTAAAAACACCCGAAAACCTAACAAACTCCATCCGAAACCTCCTAGTATAAAATACAAATATAATATCCTCATCCAAATGTAAGCAAGATTAAAAATAATGGAAGCCTTCACAATAAAAAAAGAAAAAGCTAATACTCAATAGTATTAACTATGGACAAGGCCACAATGTGCTGACTGTGTTCGAAAAATAAATCATCCCTATAACTCTAGATGCATACACAGAACCCCTACATCCAGTTAAAAAGTAAAAATAATATCATCCTTGTTAATGACTATAAGTTAAGTACCTTCATGAGATTGCTAAAATAGTCTGATGAAAAAGACGCCAAATTTGAGCATAGTCTGATGAAAAAGATGCCAAATTTGACGTAAACAAATTTTTATCGTCTAAATGTTTATGTTATTATTAAGAGGAAAGACCGAAGTATTTTTTTAATTATTTTTTAAAATTTTTTCCTTCCTTTTAGAACATTCTAAATTTTGATTAAAAATCGTTGTTTCTCTTTGTATCACCGGGACTAGTAAAATAAGATATAAATTTTTAGCACGTTATATATATATATATATATATATATATATATATATATATATATATATATATATATGACAGACATTAATTTGAAAATAATTATTGGATGTTAATGAAACTTTCAGAAACTATTCACAAAGGATGGGAATTATAATAAATATGTTTTTTTTTTTTAAAGTCATGGCAAAAATATTTTTATGTATTTATTGGCCCCCTCCTAACTAATTTTATGAAGACTTTAGAAATTCAATCGCATTCAGTTTAGTGATTATATTAGTTAAAAGCACAAGGCTTTGAGGAAAGCAAATCATGTATTTTTTAATTGCCCTCCTCCCCTACCTGAAAATTAACTCGTAATTTAACATACAAAACTCAATAAAACAAAGATATTATTTAATTTCAAATGCTTTTATTTGCTTTTAGTTGTTTTTATGAATATGGACACTACTTTCTGAAAGCAAACATTTTTCCGATGAAAAATGAATTTTTAATACAATTATTTATTTCTTTAATTATTTTAGATTTTTACATTTAAATTATTAAAATATTATAAAATTAGCAGAAAACTGCATTCAGTTTCGTAAATGTCTTATGAGATAGATCTTTTTTTTAGCCCGTTATAAATTGTATAATTTCAACCAATCAGAAGAACCGCAATAATTAATAAATGTAATTTTGTGTTTATAATACATCTGTAATTATAAAGTACGGAAGACCAGCAAGAATACAATTAAGTTGCGTTATTTGAGTTCAGCATTGTTATTTTACTAGTTCCGGTGATAGAAAGAGAAACAACGTTTTTTTAATCAAAATTTAGAATGCTCTAAAAAGAAGGAAAATTTTTTTTAAATAATTAAAAAAAAGTACTTTGTTCTTTCTACTTAATAATAACATAAACATTTAGACGATAAAATTTTGTTTTCGTCAGGTTTGGCGTCTTTTTCATCATGCTATGCTCTTTTTTAGCGATCTCATGCAGGTACCTACTATAAATATCGCCGCAAGCGATCGGAATTATAGAACATTTGGTCAGTTTCTACATACTCTTTGTTCAGAAAAGAAAATACTTGTTCAAATACAAGAAAAATTAAATAAATGCTTAATCGTAGTACCTTGTCTGTCGTCTTTAATGAGACACAAATATATATATATATATATATGTGTGTGTGTGTGTGTGTGTGTCTGTGTGTGTCTGTGTGTATGTGGTTGGTTCTACACAGAATGGTGACATTTAAAACCGTGTTTTATCGACTTCAAAGAAATAAAATATCACATTTGGTCTTCTTATGTTATTGTGCAATAATTTTTGCTCTGTCTTTTGACATAGAGCTCTCAACGGATCAAAATCTTCTTGGAAATTCCATACCGGATTATCAATAATTTTATTATATATATATATATATATATATATATATATATATATATATATATATATATATATATAAAGAGAGAGAGAGATTTAGATAGATAGATAGATAGATAGATAGATAGATAGATAGATAGATAGATAGATAGATAGATGTGTGTGTGTGTGTGTGTGTGTGTCAAAAACACAGTATGCTGACATTTGAAACCGTGTTTTATCGAATTAAATAAAATATCACCTATGGTTTTTCTTTAAGTCTTTTTTGTGTCATTATATAATAATTTTTGCTTTGTCTTTTGACATAGAGCTCTCAACGGAGCTATATCCTCTTGGAAATTCCATACGGATTATCAATAATTTATGAATATATATATATATATGTATAAAGAGAGAGAGATTTAGATAGATAGATAGATAGATAGATGTGTGTGTGTGCAGGCGCGCGTGTGTGTGTGTGTGTGTGTGTGTGTTTGTGTATGTTTCTCGAGGAAAAAATTGCTTATTTGTCAATATTTGGGGTGGGAAGTAGCATGTGTCGAGATGTATATTATGATAATAAATATCAGACTTTTTGAAATTTCTACTTTTGCTTTCAATTTTAAGCCTGAAGCCGAAACGAAATAACAATTTATTTTCCAAAATTCCATTAAATCTAGAATAAACAAATTCTTAAAAAAAAAAACAAACAAAAAAAAACTCCCTTCCGCCAACTCAATTTTACAAAACTAGCAATATACATCGCCGAAATGCTTACGAAAATAATTATTTCACACTTTAATAAGAATCCTAAAAGAAAATGGTGTTGACTTTCAAAATTGCCTTTTTATAATATGAAAAACGTTTCTAAAAAAGATTAGTTGGAGATTATGAAAATATAAACTTAAAACTCCAAATAAATAGGCTTTGGGGGGGGGACACATCATGATGCAGAGCGTCAAAAAAGGGCAGGCTAAATTAGTTCTATGATTCCTAGTTCTATATTTTCATATATGAACCTCTTTATAAAATGAAATATATATATATATATATATATATATATATATATATATATATATATATATATATATATTAGATCTATTTTCCTGTTGTAAACATTTTTTTTTTAAATAGACATTTTTTATGATTTTAATTTTCGCTTGTACTTATTCTCTTGAATAAAAAAATAGACTTTCCGGCTTGAATAGAATTTAGAAGCTAATGTTTCGGAAGAAAAAATAAACTGAGATTGAGGCCAAAAGTCTTGTTTCATCCTCAGATTCAGTAAAAGGTGTGCAAACTTGATTACCCCAACAATAACCCCCAACCCAACCCACGCTATAGCACCGTGGGTGATCTCTGAACTTATATCACAAATATTTAAACATAAAAATATTGTTAGAAACGAAGAAAAAGTACTGAACTGTTACGTGATATCTGTCTTCCTATATGGTAGAGAACGCCGGACAATCTCCTCGTATATGGCGACTTAGGGCAGCTTGAGACTTTGGGGGCTTACAGTACCAGGTGTTCTCAAGCGGTCCCCCATCTAAGTACTGACCTGGCTCTACGATGCTTAACTTCGGTGATCGAACGAGAACCGGTGTTTTCAGCGTGATTTGACCGTAAGTCCAACCCTTACCTCACAGTCGGTGGTGGGGGGTAAACGGTAGTCAGAGTTTATGCCGCCCGGAACTTCGTTCCTGGTAGGGCCACCCAAGGCGGACAGGTCTGACACACACGCCGGCTAACAAGGGCTCTGGTGAAAATCCAAGGAGCGTCTGCATCGGTAACCGGCGGCTTTGGTCGTTCCTGTCTCTGCGTCTGTGGGAACCCAGCGGCAAGCAAGAACGTTATCCGAGTAGGCCTGGGTACCCTACTTCTGTAATTTATCCCAAGAATCTTCTTCTCATAACAGGAAGAAGCCGGCTCAATCCGCCCAGGGTGAATGCCGCATCAGTACAGTACAGTACTTAGGGCAGCAGAAATGTGGTTCTACAATGCTGCGGATAACATGGACAGAACATGTGAGCAATGATGAAGTTTTATAGATAATTGAAACAAAAATAACACTTATGCTTAACATCAGGAAGAGACAGATGAAATTCCTAGCGCTCATAATGAGGACAGATAGCTAGGAAAATCTGTCATGCCCAGGGCAGACTGAAGGCAAGAGAGACTCTAGAAAACAGCCCATGACCATACGGAATATAGAAGAAGAATTCTTTTCAATCTTAGTTTGTTTACAATTCATTCAAGAATCAATGTGAAATTAACATTTTTAAATTGTTTGATGTGAATGTCTTGCCATTTAAAACATCTATTTTGTTTCTAAAGTAATTTTGTTAAAACAATATTAATCACTAGCCTGGAAGCCGTGGAGCTTTTGCTTTAAGCCTCCTATGTGCGTAAAAGTTATAAAAATTTAGAAATAATAAAATTATTTTATCTTTATTTAACACCTTATTTCGGTATAACCTTTCTTCGTATACGCAACCGATCTCCGTAGTTTGTTTACATTTATTTTGAGCGCAATTTTTCTTTTCTTTTAAAATCATCATTCTTTATGATCCCTTCACATAAAGTCAATCTTAAAAGACATTAGGGATCCCGAACCATGTAATATTTTGTATACGACACAGTACGCGTGCAAGAAAAGAATAAAAAAAACATATGAGCAACGTACCGTGCCTCCCTTAAGTTTTAATTATGGTTTAATTAGATGATATCAGTTGTAATTGCGACGGAAAGCAAAATTAAGTTAAACCTTTGATAAAGAATTGGTTTTTAAACCTTTCACTCTGTTGGATATTTAAATTTAACTTTAAATGAGTTACATATTTAATTTTTAATCACGTGTAACTACTGTAGTTACTATCTGTTACTTCAGGTTGTTTATGATTCATCGGGATCGAAAGACGGACAGACAGACAAACGTACACTGCGCTTTATTATTATAAGTATTATAATCTGACTTCATTGTCATTAAATATTGTTACCTGTTCAGTTACTTGCAAGAATATTGATTTCCACTACATAAACTGAAACCTAATTATTGTCAACTCTAATTGTCAGACGTAATATATCGGACAAAGTTAATATTGATGTGTTGTTTTAATAAATCTAAAAAGTGTCTCAGTTAAAGGATATACGCTTTGGCGATCATGTTCCTTTCGATTCATGATTGAATAGGCAGAAGATTTTACCACAGTAGGTTGCCGTTTCTTTTTGCGGCAGAGTGGTTGCTAATCAAAGCTTATTGGCCCAGTTTGACCATCTATTCAACCCATAGCTGGAAAGAGAAGAGATGGGTTCATACCTTTGCGCGTAACTGAATGCAACGAACCCGACGTGAATTCGAACTCGGCTCTTCGATTTCTACTTCCGATCCGGGAGAAAAACAACACACCATAACACACATCGAATAAATCTGAAAATGTGAATTTAAACCATAATTATCATTTCAAAAATTTTTCATTCAGTCAATAAAAACATTCCAATGAATTTGCGTTCATTAAAAGTGCGAAATGTGCCAAAACTCCAATTATTTCAACAGAGTTCTTAAGTGAAAAGCCATTAAAATTCTCAAAAGGCAGTTAAAATATCAAAAGATTATTAATGTAATTTAAATTCAAATTATTTTAGCAGCAGTGAAATCTCTTCTAAATTACATACAAACACACACACAGACTCAAACACCCGTAAAAATACGAACACCCAGCACCCGTGGGCGAAATCCCCGGCTAAAAAATATAAGTTGTATATTTTATGTTTTCATTCATTGTTCATAAATAATTTTCTTGTATAAATAATATTGTCATTTCATTTATTATATATATATATATATATATATATATATATATATATATATATATATAGGTACAAATCCGTGGGAAAGTAATCCAAGTGATCCAAGTGATTTCCATTAATATAAAATATTAAAACTGATTCACAAATGAGAGCTCAATATATTTATTATAGAGCATAGAATTGAATTACATGAAAATGAAACTCAATTGTACTCCATTTTTATCGCCATTTCGATCCTCGGTCTAAATTCCCCAGACCTTGTCAATAGTAAAACGTTTGATTTTTTTTTTTAGTAAACTTTTTAGTATAGACAAGCTCCACTGAATTTATCCCGAGGAGCGAAATGGCCATAAAAATTGAGTACAATTGAAATTTATATATATATATATCACTCTAACATGTTTCATTTTTATTAAAGCTTTGTCAAAGAGTGACATCCGGCTAAAAAGAAGACAGAAATTCGTGTTCATATAAATATATATATATATATATGTATGTGTGTGTGTGTGTGTGTGTGTGTGTGTGTGTGTGTGTGTGTGTGTGTAATAATGTATATCATAACAAATAGTTTTCAGGAATGCTATACTTATGACTAAAGTGTCCAGTATGCGCGAGTGTAAATATAAGAAGTGTGGAAACTGATGTCAACACCATCACCTGAACACAATATTCTGGCCGTTAATAGTTACGCATATACAAGGTGCGATAGATAAATTGTCGTCGTTTTATATTTTTCATTTCGTGGATACGCGTTGTTTTTTGTTTTTGTTTTTGATTTCGTTGACTGCACAGCATAATAAGGTCAGTTGGGCACCATCTGCAAGAAAAAAAAAGCAAGATGACGCAATTCACTCCACCAGAAATTTAGAAAACAGCATACTGTACTTCTTGGCATTCGTGCCGGAAGATCCAATACGAACATTTCAGCGTGTCAACCTGAGGACAGTGCAGAGGATTAGGAAAGTGTTGGATTATATATCCAGTCAACATCATGGTGTTTGCAATCTATTGCTGCCATATATGGTCTGGAGCCCCTTCTAATTGTCTCTAGGTCCCTGATAAAATCCAAAGACGGATATGCAATGTAATTGGCCCTGATCTGGCATCTCGTCTTCACTCACACCCTTTCACTGCCGAAACTGTTAAATGTAGCCGTCTCTTCTACTCCAATTGCTTCATGTCTCTCACTTCTCGCCTGTGGAACTCCCTCTCCATTTCTTGTTTTCCTGATAACTATAATCTCCAACTATTCAAATGTAGCGTCAATCGACGTCTCCAGATGCCTCGATCTATCCCCTAACCGTCTCTTCATCCTTTCCTTTATCACTCCTCTTTGTTCTCGCTCCTACTATGAAACACTTTGCGTGTTAGTGACTTCCCGCCTTGCTTGGGGTTGAATGCTTTAAAAAAATGATTACTAGTGATGGCGATGTTATGCCTCTAAACATCTTTCCACCGGGCTTCAACTCAACTCTTCCTTGAGAACGTAGTGCTGACCTAGATCAAAAGGGTGGCTGTTGGAAGACCCTATATCTGGCAGCAGAACTCTGTACCATTCCATACATGCAGGAAACTCCACTCATGGGTGTCAAACAATTTCTACGACCACATCATCTCGTATATCTGGTTACTTAATTCGTATATCTGGTTACTTAATTCGTATATCTGGTTACTTAATTCCCCAAACAGCAACCTCTTTCATTATTATGCGTGGTTGAGCGAGAGAGCAACAAAAGTTACTGTAACGCCAAAGATGAACAGAAGGCCAAGATTATGGAAGCATTTACCACCTTAAACAAACGTCTGGAGACTTTTTCCTATGTTCCTTTTTTTGAAGATAGTCATTCTCTCTTACTTGCCATGTCCGGTAAAAGAAGAAGAATATTCCAGGTCAACCCCTCGGCTGACGACTTAACACTTCTCTTTCCCTTTTTTTCCCTCTTTTACTCTTTCATCCCACCCTCTATTTCTCTATATATACATCTCTCTCTTTTCTTTTTGCCATATAAAAAAACATATTTTAAAATCTCTGACTTCCCCTCTTATTTATGAATCTCTTTCTTTCTATAACTTCTCCCCGTTTTTCCTTTTCACTTTTTTCCATTTTTCCTTTTTCTTTTACTTTTTTTTTTTTTTTTCTCTTTTCTTTTTTGCTTGTGTCTGGATAAATTTAAAATCTATATTTATTGTTGTAAAATGTTCGGGTCTTAATAGATGGGGCATTTCTATGGACTCTGCTTTCATTATATATATATATATATATATATATATATATATATATATATATATATATATATATATATGTTAAATGTAGCAATTTCATTTTATTTTTTTACTTTTACACCTAAAATTAAAAGAAAAGTGTAAAACAATAGCTCTTGAAAATATATTTCAATTGAGCACTTTTGAATGACGAGCTTATTCAAAAAACAACATACACCTACGTTAATGAGAAGCTTTTCAGTAAAATGAATGGAGTACTCCGGCTGACTGACATTTGTTTACATTTGTAAAAACATTACACTAGATTTAGCTGCCTCATTCTCTCGATTGAAGATAGCACAATGTTAAAAACTCTGACTGACGCCGAATCTGTTGAGTTTCAATCCTGTCTTGAGGCATTTGGCTGTCTAGTCTCACTGAAGAGTTGCGAAACAGTACTGTCTGCGAATTATATATATATATATATATATATATATATATATATATATATATAGTAATTTGGGTATTTGGCACTTTAACATTAATACGCGTTTAACTGAAAATGAGATAAAATTCTCACTATATTTTTTAATCTAACGTACACAAACATACAAACACACACACAGAAAGAAAAATGAAAGAAAAATAAAAATCAACTTTACATCAACAAAAATTATAGAAATAACGAAAGCGAGAAAATAAGCAGTCAATTGGCTGAAATGGCTGTCCACGAAACCCTGGAGATGATGAAAATAACATCAGTCAGCTAAGTGAAAATTTTATGTATTAATACTATAGTTTACTGCTACCAGCAAGCAGAAATATTTCTTCTCCTGATGATGGCCATTTTGGCCGAAACTCGTCGAGGAATCTAAATGAAATAATAATAAAAAAAACGAAAGAATATTAATCTACAACCCAGTGTGTCTGAAGATATTAATTTTTTATATTTTTTTATTGTTCAAAATATATATATATATATATATATATATATATATATATATATATATATATATATATGTAGAGAGAGAGAGAGAGAGAGAGAGAGAAAGGAACATAATGAGATCGATAGAGAGCTATGACAAGAATGAGATAGATGGAATTTTTTCTTTCTTTTTATTTTCCTTTAGTATCTGACGTTGTTCGTGTTATTCTGAATGTTTAAATTCGAGCAAAACTTCACGTTTGAATCGTCCATCATCTTGACTACAATTAATCCTAATATTTAACAGCCATCGTGTTTTTGTCTTTTATTTTTCTTTCCTTTTTTTTTCTTTTTTTCTTTTTGCCTGCTGCTATCATTCTGGGATTGACCCCACCACACTAACTATCTGTTAGCACCTCTCCTCCTAATGTCAGTTAAACATGGAATGGTCAAATAAGTTCTGTGGGCTGCAAAGCGACTCCAAATATAAGTTATCAGTGTCCATTTTGTTATAACTTAACTGGAAATCCACCCAGAACAATTTGTCTTGTAAAGTTCTTTCAGAGGTACGTATCTGACATTTTTGTTGAATTTATAATGAAAATCTCGACTTTAACTAAGATAAAATTTACTACCTTTTTTTTTTTTTTTTTTTAAATAGGAATAGATAGCCTTTCAAATCGACCAGTCCAAACTCATCCTCTTTTTCCCTTGAACAGGAATAGATGCTCATCTGTTGTTTCTTGTTTGTGTTCCCGTTCCTTTTCCTTCCCTCAGGTCTTAATAGTGGTGCCGTCAGGAATTTTTTGTGATATGTGTGGATGGTGGCAATGTCTGTTCATGCTGAGGGTACCGGGTTGGTAGTTTTCTGGTTGCTATTCCCGACTGGTCCCGAAATCTTGCGTAGCGTCTTGAGAGGCTGCTCTGATCAACAGTCACATTATATCGGGGTTCTTACAGTGTCATGTCACGCATGGAAAGGTGCCCTTGCAACTACCTCCGGTGGTCAATACTGCGCCAATTCCCTCCCTGCACATGTTACGTTAGACGACTAACTACTACAATTACCATAGTCTTTTCATTACCAAAATAACACATCACGACTAAAAACAACCAAAATTTTAAACCTAAACCCGCTCAAGAAAAAAAATAAAAACACCTAAATCCTTTAACCTTTCTTTGTCTAACATTCGTGGTATTCGTACCAAATTCTGGAGTGTGGAATCGTTCTTCGAAAAAGTGTCCGAACATCCTGGCTGTCTATGAAACTAATCTTAACTCTTCCATCCTCTCCTCTGATTTCTCGATTCCTGACTATCTTCTTTTCTTTAGGAAGGACTCTAATGTCCACATGCATGGCCTTGGAGTTTATGTCCTCAAACATCTCCTGCTGGCTAGGGAACTCTCTTTGGAATCTCCAGACCATTCCTACATGTGTCTCTACTTAACTCAATCAGCTATCTCTTCTTTTTCTACCGTTCCACTCTAGACTGTGCCAATATATTTTATATAAAAAATTACCACAAATGCGTATTTATAGTAGAATTACCAACAATCCATTTTTAAGGCAAAATTACCAACAATCCATTTTTAAGGCAAAATTACCAACACTCCATTTTATCTGCAATAGAAATCATACAATTGCATTCAAAATTTTTAGATTTCGGCATTAAATAGCCCATACATATGCCGCTAAACAAAATTAAATATAAAAAAATATATATACATATCATATATCTGTCTTTATTCATATATATATATATATATATATATATATATATATATATATATATATATCATGCAAATTGGAATACTTATTACATTTCGAGAAGATACTGATCGTAAATATATTAAAAGTATTCTAATGTATATATATATACATACATACATACATATATATATATATATATATATATATATATACAGGTAATCGACCTGAGTGGATCCTAGTAATATTATTTATTAAAACCGATCCACAGACAGCTTGATGTATTTATTATAACAGAGCATATGTATTTAGGGGCTGATTATAGCCGCGTACTGAACGGCTTGGAATAGACTATCCCATGCTGTGGTAATTTTAGCTTTTTTTGATATATATATATATATATATATATATATATATATATATATGGTATACGAATGACAATTGTAAAAAAAATCTTATTGTTTTTATAAGAATGACAGTAGTAGTTTTTGCCGCGTTTCGTCTTCCGACTTTATCAAGGCAAGTAATCAAACAAAATTTTTTTGTTGTCATAGTTACATTAAATGCAAAATTTTAAAAAGAGAGATGCTCCTGCGTAAGCCTCTTTCTGGATAATGGTAACTTCCTTTATATTAAGAGTCTGTTTTTCGTTTTCCATGTCGACAATATAGTAAAATTTCGCAGAATAATTCTGTCGATAAGGCAAATTGGTATCAGAATGACAATTGGTAAAAAAAATTTAGTTTTTCTGTCGATGAATTTCGTCTTTCGACTTTTTCAAGTTTGAAAGCGAAAATTTGGATCTAATGTAACTATGACAACAGAAATATTTTGCTTTCAGTGTTTGCCTTGAAACAGTCGAAAGACGAAACTCGTCGAAAGAAACTTAGTTTTTTTTTCCAATTATCATTATTATACCAATTTGTCTTATCCACAGAATCATTCTGGGAAATTTTACTATATATATATGTGTGTGTGTATTACACATTATGAAATGGACAAAGTCCGACAATTATTTTAAGATATTTTTATGTTAATACATTCTTTTTTATAGATACAAATATTTAACTAAATGCTCTGTTTATAAGAAACAGTATTGACCGGCCTGAATGTCCCAGAAATCGTCATAGAATATATGCGTTCTCAGACAGAAATCGAACCTGTATCCTATACGGAACCGTCATATAGCTTGACGCGCTTTTACCGATTTTGAGCGTTTTGGTTAGCAAGGTTGATTTTACTGTTTTTTAAACATATTCATATCTGCTCGATGCGTATCCAAATGTAAACAAAGACGTCACACATTATGAAATGAACAAAGTCCGACAATTATTTTAAGACATTTTTTGTTTATACATTCAAATTTAAATATTTGTAACTTTAAAAAAAATTTATAAACGTAAAAATGTCTTAATATATATATATATATATATGTGTGTGTGTGTGTGTGTGTGCAAACAAACAATGCTACATCTATCTATAAATTTATTTATTGTCGACATCTTTTTGCTTTCTGTTTTATATGTAGCCATAGCCGCCATTATTCGATTGGTGAGTAATTTATTAGCCACGTGAGTGTTGATTATCAACCCAATGTTGGCTTAAAAAGCTCTCAAGAAATCCCTCCCTCTGTTTGATTTCAAATGTAATCCAACCCCAACACACTTTCATTTTATCATTACATCTTCATTACTTTTCATTTCGTGAGATTTTTCTTCTAATTGCAATTATTTCTCTTCATTTCCTTTCCAATTAATCAGCAATGACAAGTGTGATTGCAATAGAAGTGTTCGGGAAATTACGAGAAAATAAAACTTGTTCAAGTGTTTTTCAATGTGACGGACCAGGACTTCTTTATAATAAAAAAAAGAAAGAATTATAACCTTGCCTATTCATAATCATTGGAATAATGGCAAATAGACCTCAAATAGAATTTCAAAGACCTGTAGATCCTTGAGAGAACAAACACCATCTTGCTGACCTTCTTCTTCTATATGCCATGTACCCTGAGGGCGTGGACAGTCATGGCTCTCCACAAGTTCCTGTCACTTGTAGTAATGTTTATTTTGACATCCCTACCACCTCCGTTCCACCGTCTGGTTCACATTTCTCTCCGGTCTTTTTTAACAGGAATAGAGGTTTATTCTTTGTTTCCGGTTTAAGATTGGGTTTCCGGTTCCTTTTAAAGTCTTTTCATCCTCTTTCAGTCCTAATTGCCCCTTGTGTTTTAGTGGCATTATCGCCTTGCTTGGGGTGAATTGTTCAACACAAGCCCGTCAGGTAGGTAGCTACCCCTGTTCATTTTGCCCTCGATATGTATTGTATTAAATACTCGAAACTCTCCTTTCTTAAATATCAGAAAAATTTCAGCTGTCTCTTTGTGATTTTGCGTATAAGTGTCTTTTTTGTTTCTATTTTCTTTTAAACTTACATCTTCAATCTATGGTATCTTTCTGTAGAACCACATTCATGTTTCCTGCATTTTTTTTCATTTGTAAAGTTTCTAGGTATCATTGTGAATTTGAAGAAAATTGTTATCACTTTCTTTCTAGTGAAAACTACAAGTGATTTTTTTCTTCTTTTATGCGTCATGTTTTTTTCAGGCCATGGGTAATCATGACTCTCCACGATTTCCTGTTTGTTGTTGCTCTTAGTAATTATTAATACGTTATCATATTCACGAATACGTTAAGAAAGTCACTAGTTGTTTCTTATCATTTTCATGCTGACATTATGTCCTGTAAGTGTTCAATTCGCCGCGCCCACTTTCCTCATTATAAGCTCGTCTTTTTTCTGATTGTTCTCTTGTAGTTCCTATTTGCCTTAAAACTTCCTTGTTGATCACATTGGTTTGAAAACTTAATGAATAATAATAATAATAATAATAATAATAACAAATATGGAGATCTATGGTAGGAAGTGCAATAAGCCCCCATCTCAGCACAAACAACCTTGCTAATGTTCACGGGAACATCGTACGAAACAAAAGACTCAAATACAGAAATAGATAAAATAAAACAAGTTATAAGACAGAATACAATAACCCCACACTTAAACAATAAAGGGATGAGAGTAGTGATAAATAATATGGCAGAAGACGAGGTAAAAACTAAAGTAAATGAGATACGAAATAATAATCTCCCAGGAAATAAAATCGAAGAATCTACCTGTGGCATAACCTGCAGTTATCCAGAATATGTCAGTGAAGATGAGTCCAACTACATTACGGTATAACTCCTTGAAAACAACAAAGGTGAAATCCCCGAAGCGAAAAACCACATCATACAAGTACTCAGTAGATTAACCCTCACTCAAAAGTCAGACAGAGACCAGCATCGAAAAATTCATATGACAAAGGCCAACATATATATTGTACAAATATACAACGCTGCACTGCAAACACTGTTAACAGACGAACCACTGGGAAACATCACAAAAGTAAATAATGTCATATACGCAACAGCTTTAGCAGTTACTGATGTCAAGACAATGAAAGGATCAAATAAACAAAACAAGCCAGCTTGGAAGGCAAACCTGATGCGAGAAATAAAGATAATCAAATGTGAGATATCGATACTAAATGAAATCACAAGAAACACAAATGTTTCAACAAGCAAATGCAGAAAGATCAAACTGAAATCTAAAATTAAATCAATAAATGAAATTCCATTAATCAAAGAAATGCTAAAACAGAGACTGCAGTTAAAAGCGCAGAGAACAAGACGATACGAAAAGCGTTGTAGGTTCTATTGCTGAAATAAAATATTCCTAACGGACCTTAAGAAATTTTACAGGGAAATTGAAAAAGCAGTTATAGATGTCAAAAACCACCATCTATTGAAAAAGTGTAGAAATTTTGGGAGAATATCTGGAGTAGCCGAAAGGAATATAACTCCAATGCATAACTGATTCAACGTGACGAAGAACGAACGTTGGATAAACCTCTACAAGAATGGAAAAATATGAACACGAATAATGTTAGGCAAGCTCTTACGAAATCCCAGGAAAGGAAAAGGTGCCCATTTTCTAGCACTATCATCTCTCATCAATCCATAAAACCCTTGCACAAACTCTACCAATGCTTATTAATAATCCCAATGAAGTGCCAGAATGCAACACTGAATGTATTACATATTACACGCCAAAAATGAGTGAAACAGACGATCCGAAAAATTAGAGGCCAATAACGTCTGTCCATTACGTATAAATTGATCACGTTTGTCCTGATGAACTGTACTTACGCTTTTCCCGAAGAAAATTCTTCCACAGGAACAGAAAGGATGCAGAAGTTAATATGGTTGCAAATATCAACTACTGATAAACAAAATAGTCCTGGACAATTGCAGGAAAAGATATAGATATAATCTTAGTACTGCATAGATAGATTACGCTAAAGCCTTTCAGAGTGTGCCACGCCCTTGGATCCTTGAGACTCTGGAAATGTACAAAGTCTCTCTCTTAATCACATGTGAATGTGGAAAACCACAACAGCTAAATCACACTAGAGACATTGCCACCGGCTGCATATGCGACGAAGTATCTTTCAAGGAGACACCCTGTCACCCAATCTGTTTTCTCTGTCTTTAACCTCCCCCCACCTTACGCATGAACTAACCAATAATAGCTATGGATACAAATTAAACAAAAAAGTGTTAAATCATGAATGATCTCAAACTCTTTGCCAAAAATGACAATGAGTTGAAGGGTCTTCTCAATATGTTAAAATGCTTCAGTGATGACATAGGTATAGATTTCAGAACTGTATTTACTCTTTTCTTGAAGAAAACAGCATTCTTTCCCATCCCCATTTCCTTGCATCCGATTCTTGGAAGAGAAGGGACGCAGGTTCATATGGTTGCAAAAATCAACTCTTAATAAAAAAAATGATCCTGGGAACAGCAGAAAAAGAAGTAGAAATCTCACAAAGAAACAAAGCCTCTTCGGTGATTGTAAATATCTTTAAAGACAACATAGGAATATGGAAAACCACATTATAC
This sequence comes from Acanthosepion pharaonis, assembly GCA_903632075.3. Taxonomy (NCBI): domain Eukaryota; kingdom Metazoa; phylum Mollusca; class Cephalopoda; order Sepiida; family Sepiidae; genus Acanthosepion; species Acanthosepion pharaonis. Next base: position 402,588 of record CAHIKZ030000025.1, read on the forward strand.
CTAAATCACACCAAAATCACTTCCACTTCCAATCTCCTGAATATCCGACAAGGAATCTTTTAAGGAGACTCCATGTCTCTCCTTCTGTTTTGCCTGTCGTTAATCCACCTTATGCACGGACAAAACAATAACAGCTATGGATAAAACGTAAACAAGAAATTGTTCAATTACTTACTCTACATGGATGATCTCAAACTCTTTGCCAAAGAGGACAATGAGTCGAAGGGTCTTCGCAATATGTTAAAATGTTTCAGTGATGACATAGGTATGGATTTCGGATTAGACAAATATGCAAATGTAACATTCAAGAAAGAAAGAATTACAGAAACACACTCAATAGATCTAGACTTTGTCACAAAGATTAGGGGACTAGAACAGGAAGAAGCCCATAGATACCTAGGACTTAACGAAGAAGATGGGATACAGCATACTCTAATGAAGGAGAAAGTAAGAAAAGAATGCTGCAGGCGTGTGTGTCTGGTATTGGATTCCAAACAGAATAGCAGCCATAAACACATTGGCTGTCTCCATAGTGAAATACTGTTTCAACATCCTTAAATAGACCAAAGCTTCTCACCTGCCTTCGCATGCATCATCCCAAAATGTTTCAGTGATGACATAGGTATAGATTTCGGATTAGATAAATATGCAAATGTAATATTCAAGAAAGGGAGAATTGTAGAAACACACTCAATAGATTTAGATTTTGTCCCAAATATTGGGGAACTGGAACAAGAAGACTATAGGTACCTTGGAATTAGCGATGGAGATGGAATACAGCGTATCTAAATGAAGAAAGTAAGAGAGGATTACTAAAGACGTGTGTGTCTGGTAATGAATACCGAGCTGAATTCAAAATATAGAATATCAGCCATAAACACCTTGGCTGTCCCTGTCGTGCAATACAGTTTCAACAGCTGACATTAAGCGAATGGACGCCAAAACAAGAAAGCTTCTCACTTGCCACCGCATGCATCATCCCAAGGCTGATGTTGATCGTCTGTATGTGTCCAGATCCGAAGTAGGCAGAGGATTAGTTCAACTAGAACTGTCTTACAAAACTACAACAATTGGCCTTCAAAGATACTTGGAAACTACAGAAGACTGGATGATGATCTGTGTCAAAGAACACGAAAGAAGTAAAAAAAACTCTGTATTTAGTAATAAAAGAAGCCAACAAGTTCAAAATGGAGTTTCAAATGGGTGAAGAAATGAAAGTAAAGCATAATACACCGACTACAACTGCAAAATACTTAACCAAGAAAGCAAAGGCAAATGCAACTGACCAGATACAGAAACGATTGCAAAATAAACGGCTTCACGGTCAATACTCTGTCCGCAGCAAAGAAGCAGATGTAAACAAACCCCGTACCCGTCAGTGGCTGTGTAGTGCAGGGTTAAAAGCTGAAACCGAAGTTTTTATTCTTGCTGGCTGCACAGGACAAATGCTTGCTAACTAGAAATTACCAAGCACACATACTGAAAAATTGTATTTGTCCAAAATTCTGTGATAAATATCCAGAAACAATTAACCATTTTGCATCCGTTTACGCGGTATTGGCACCCACTGGATCGGCATGACAGAGTTGGCCAATATCTGCACTGGAAAATCTGTATCTTTTACGGAAACAAACTGCAAGAAACTGTTATGAACACTACCCGGAACCGGTTATGTAGATAGGACCTATAGCCATTTTATGGGTCTATACAATACACACAGACAGTATGATCAAAGCTAATCACCCAGACACGGTGAATAGAGATCGCAGACTGCAATGTATCTTTGAAGATCTTCAAAAAAACTATCAAAATATTAGAACCTTGAAATCGAAATCTCAAAAATGTGGCACATGAGGACATCGACAATTCCAGTTATAGTTGAAGCCCTCGGGTTGATTGAAAAAGATTCTAATAAACTCATTGAAGGGATTCCTGGTAACTCATGTCTTAAAGAAATACGAAAACTTCCCCTCATAAGTACAGCAAACACGAAGGACTTTATCTATGTAAAATATGTGATTTTTTTTTTCAAAAATGCTCAGTGGAAAATGCCATGATGACTTTTCTGACCTTAGGTCTCTGGTTGGGTCCCGGAAAGAAATGAATATACACCAAAAATCAAAGGCATAATAATAATAATAATAATAATAAAGAAGAAGAAGAAGAAGAAGAAGAAGAAGAAGAAGAAGAAGAACCTGTTACAATTCTATGGGACTACACAATACACACTGAGAGAACAATCAAGGCCAACCGGCCAGATATTGTTATTAAAGACCACAAACAAAAAAAATGCCTCCTTATTGATATGGTAGTCCCTGCTGACTGCAATGTATCTTTGAAGATATGCAAAAAGCTATCAAAATACAAGGACCTTGGAATAGAAATCTCGAAAATGTGGCATATGGGAACATCAACAATCACTGTTGTAGTTGGAGCCCTAGGACTGGTTGGAAAAGATTGCAGTAGACTAATTGAAGGGATTCTTGGAAGTCCATGCCTCAAGGAGATACAAAAAATTGTTCTGACAAGTACAGCCCACACCTTACGAAGGGCTTTATCTATGTAATTTTTTTTTTTTTTGTCAGTGGAAAGTGTCATGACGCCATTTCTAACCTTAGGTTCCTGGGCGGGACCCGTAAAGAAATGTGTAAACGCCAGAAATCAAAGAAAATAATAATAATAATAATAATAAGCGGGCTGGATTATCCGACCTGAAGCTATTTCTAATTGTTTTATTCTACTTTTATCAAAACCTGTCATCATATTAAGAATACTGATCTGTGATGTATGTGACTGCTGTGATGGATACATTGAGTGTCAGGTATTTGTACCCCAGCATCAGTTTGTTGACTGTTTACTCTCTCAATCAATCAATAAATCAATCTATCAAGAATAATAATAATAATTCACTCGTTAATACGTCCGGATCGGCGATTGAAAAACAGCTAATAAATAATGTAACTTGTTCCTCAACTTTTACTAAGGATCTTTGAACAGATATCAGCAGCGCACATTCTAAATAACATTTTAGAGTGCTCCAACCCCTTTATATAAAGTCAAATCAACCGTAATTCTGTAAGTAAAAAAAGAATGCTATGACCTGTCCTTGATCTTAAATTATGATATAAAATCTACCTGAGAAAAAGGAGACAGCAATAATAATTATTACATTTATGTAAATTATTTGTAAAATAGTATTTATTATTTAAACTCCAAAATGTGAAAAAAGGCGAGTCTCAGTAGCATTGCATTTGAGTAGAAAATAAATTAAAACTGAATATTTTATGTGTTACCCGAAGTTCTAACCTAAGTTAATACCAATAGACAGAAACTTGTCTTGCAAATATTTTTATTATAAATTTATTTCTAAGTAAGGTTATCTAAATAAAAAAGATTTGAAATTGACAGCTTTTTCCATTTCACTAAAACAGACGTTAAGCACATCTTTCTTTCTCTTTCTTTTTTCTTTCTTTCTTTGATTATTTTTTTACTGAAACCAAGTAGCGTTTGTTATATATGTTTTGTTTTACCGCGCAATCAAATCTGAATTGTCCATTATTTATGAGATAGTTGGTAGGAGACGTTAAAGACTTCTTTCTTTCTTTCTTTCTTTCTTTCTTTCTTTCTTTTCATTCATTCATTCATTCATTCATTCATTTTCTCACTTAAAAAAGAGTCTTTTCCACTCTTTCCACGCTATCTTAACGGAATAGTCCATTATTTATGAAATAATTGGCACGTTAAACACTTCTTTCTTTCTTTCTTTCTTTCTTTCTTTCTTTCCCACTTCCTTTTATTCATTCATTCATTCATTTTCTCACTTAAAAAAGTAGTTTTTTTTCCACTCTTTCCACGCGATCATAACGGAAAAGTCCATTATTTATCAGCTATTGGCAGGGCGTAACGGTCGTGCGAAGGAAGAGACAAGCGCTATTATAAGATAATTCGGTGTGATATTTGTTTAATATTTAATAACAGTAGAAAACGGACGTAATATCAGCCCTCATTGAAATTGATAAATTTTTCCATTACACTGAAACAGATGTTCAACACTTCTATCTTTCCTTCTTTCTTTCATCCATTCATTTTGTCAATGAAACCAAGTAGCGTCTCTAATATGTCAGTTCTGTGTTTTACCGTGATCAAAAACGTGGTCCATTATTTATGAGATATTGGCAAGGCGTAACGGCGGTGCGAATCAAGCTAAGAAACTAACGAAGAGAGGGAGGAACAAGCAGAATTATAAGAGAGATTATTCGATGATTTATTTAAAATGGCTCTGAATGAATGAGGTACATAAGTCGTAGCTAGGAGGATCCACATAGACCAGCGCTGTAGAATCGGAGACACAGAACTAAAAATAAGAGAGACCACATTACTTGAGGACTTTCAACAGCAGCAACACCTAAAATGGATAGCACATGTAACTCGAAGAGAAAGTAAGGACATAATAAAAATGTTAACGTTCCATATTACCTCGAACAAAAGGTTAGGAAGGAAAGTCCTATCAATAGTGGAAAAAGCGATAGCAGTTACTGGACTAGAAAAACCTATTTTCCTGAAAGGTTTTATAAATTTCAACCGAAAATAGCACATGTTGTTCAGTTTATAAATGCCAAATATTTCCTTATAAGGAAACGGCTCATATTCTCATGACCATTATTATTTCGTCTAGTTTTTTTTTATGATTTTGATGTTGCGTTCTACTCGCTTAATCTTTTACCTTCTTACAGTGTTCGCTATATTCACTGATGTCCATTTTACATTCTTACCTATTTCTAGTTTCTCACTGATCCAATTCTGAAAATTCTTCTGACATACCAACTTTCGTTTATTTACTCGCTAAAAAGACGCAATCCGTTTGGACTTTTGTGATAGTAACTGTGGAATTGGGCCTCCGGTCTAGAACTAAAGGGACCTCTGACCCAAATTACAAAACAGCAATGATAATTTTGAAGAAATAGTTTTGAATTCCTCAATACACTTCGTGGAATTTTAAAAGCTCACTTTAAATCTGATTGATGATATAAGTCTAATTCCGGTCCAGAGACTGATTTGGCCCAAAACACCGATTTGGCCCAAAACTCAGATTTCGCCCAAAACCCCGACTTGGCCCAAAACTCCGATTTGGCCCCAAAACTCCGACTTGGCCCAAAACTCCGATTTGGCTCAAAACTCCGATTTGGCCCAAAACTCCGACTTGGCCCAAAACTCCGATTTGGCCTCAAACCCCGATTTGGCTCGAAATCTCAATTCAGGCCGGTTTCATCAAATCACAAACTCTTCAGAACTTCAAAACCTTACATCACCAAACCTTTCACTTTAACTCTGATTCCTTGTCATTTTGAAGAAATAAAGTTTCGGAGATATTTTAAATTGAATATAAAAGATTTTTTTTTTTAATTCACAAAGTTTTTTTTTTTTTAAATTCAATATAAATTAAATACTTTTAAAATCTCTAATTTTTTTCAGTTATTTTAAAATTTTAATTTTGAACTCTTCCCTCTACATTTGGGACACAAATCCCAATGCTGGATATTCACTCACAAGATGAAGGACAGATTTTCAATCCGGGCATCTCAAAAGGTATAAATATGTCTTTGTAGAAAAACTGTGGCCCGAGTTAGACACACGGACAGACAGAATTTGCCGTTTATTTATTTAGAACATTTTTTGTGGTGGTTGTGTTTTCTTTGTGATGGGTGGTTATGGGGTTTGTGATTTTTTAAGAAATTAATTTGGAATATTGGCAATGCTTTTGGGATGAGTAGTATTTTAAGAGGGTTGTCATTTGTTGAAGAATGTTGTTGATTTTTAGAGGAAGGGATTTTTTTTTCAAAGTTGGTGTTAATGAACAATGAGCGTAATTGACAATCATGTCGCTGGACCAAAAATAAAATAGAGATAGGAAAGAGAAAATAATTAAAATTACTAGATACTAATTACAGCAAAAACTAGCTACGGTAATACTATAGCAATGTTAATCTCATTAATTTAATTACAAAAACCAAACTACAACCGCATTTTCTTGTCCCCTCTTACACAACATTTTTGTTATTATTATTATTATTTTAATTTCCTTTGACTTCTATAGTGTACTCATTTCCTTCCGGGTGCCAACCAGAGACCTAAGTTCAAAAATGTCTTTATGACATTTTCCACGAAGCATTTTTTGAGGAAAAAAAAAACTAAGCTCACACATATTTTACATAAATCCCTTCGTAAGGTGTGGGCTGTATTTGTGAGTATAATCTTTTGTATTTGTTTAAGGCATGGGCTACCAGGAATCCCTTCAATGAATCTATCGAAACTTTTTCCAATCAATCTGAGGGCTCCAACTACAACTGGAATTATTGATGTTCTCACGTGCCACATTTTTGAGATTTCGATTTCAAGGTCTTAATATGCATCTGCATTTGTGTGTGTGTGTTTGTGTGTGTTTGTGCGTGTGCATTCGTGCGTGTGTGTGTAGTGCGTATGTTGAGAGGGTAGTGACAGGAGACACAGTCTGTCTATATAAGCCCCTAGAACAAGAAGTCTATCCAAACTTTGGAAAATAAACTCTTAAAAGAATCTTAAGATCAAAACTTCCGTCCATCATGCAACCCAAATACACACACAATAGAATTTTATTAAAATTAAAAGTAAAAGCGTAATAAAGTGTATAGTGAAGAAAGAAACAGACGGAAGTTGACTACTGATCACGTGTCGTAAAACAACACAACAATATGGTATCGCTTTTAAGATGTTTAAGTCGTTTGGATGAACCAGAATTTGTTGAGACTTTGATCCGGTGATTTGCAGCCCAAGCTAGGGCTAAAAAAAATTTAATGACAACAATAATTGACCTCTTTCTAGCTTCGGCAGGTTGTGAAGCTATAATGAAAATTTCTGTTATGGGATACCCACCAAAATTATAAAAAGAGCATTGCGACCTAAAAAGGAACTTGCCATAGCGGAAAGAACCAAATTTTTGTCCATTAAACAAACAAAAAAAAACAAAAAAACAGATATCATCAGAGATTAAGAAAAGCCAGCAGATTCTGCGAATTTGATAAACTTTGATTATTTTGGATGAATTGATTCAATTACAGTTGATTGAAGGTATGGCTGATACATTTCATATATATAAGACATTAGAACACTCAAAATTGAATAATTTGTTTCTAACTGCATGTGTGGAAGTTATACAACATCTGGAATTAATTCAAAGGAATATAATTATGCTGTGAACACAGGAAACATACAGTCTAAAAATGGACGCAAAAAAATCCAAATACTGTATGAGCATAAAATTGACAGAAAATAGTGTCCCGATTTTGGAAAGAAATGCCATAACTGTCAAAGAAAAGGCCATTTCAGTCTGTAAGCAAAGATAAAAAGAAAATAGACAGTATAGAAAAAATTGAAAAAAAAGCATCGATGACGTTTTTTCAGTACAAAAACCTAAATAGAATCCATTTGAAAAAATTAAATTAAATGCCATGACGTTTCCAATGCTTGTGGAAAAATGAAGTCATTCTGATCCCCGAAAAATTCTGGGAACAAATGAGTGAACCGAAATTGATAAAAAGTCATCTGAAATTCAGACAATTTGATGGCTCTGTGGACTCTTCCACAACAAACTAGTTAACCCCTGCTAGGAAATGCACAATTCCTCTTATAATTTTCACCGTCACAGTCTAGCAAAATATCTTACAAGTATTCATTGGTCAATCACCTTCAATCTAGCTTGCTGATTGGTACGTTCCGACCAATCAAACTGCCTGCACGCGCCCAATCCGTTTTCCCGCTCATATGCTGGGATCCTACCACGTGGTACACGACCATTATATAAACCCAACACGTGTAAACTCCCTCGAGTTTTCTTTTCATTCATCTCTCTCTCGCACGTCTCATTCCTTGCTACCAAGTGCCAAGATGTAATTTTCAAGAACTCCCGTCTTAACCATTGTGGTCAGACGTTAAAGACAATTACCAACATTCACGCAAGTACGAACTCTGAAATCTTTTCTGAACTTTTACCAACTTTATAACTCACAATTCCAAAGTTTATTCTTCTAAATTACAGCTTAATATTACTTCCTATTAATATGAACTCAGGTACAACTATTACCTTAATCCCTGTCCTACCCTTTCAGTTCGCATGCATGTACATCAAACATTAATAAATCTAATTGTTATGTTTTGAAATCATTCCGTTCAGTTTTGTATTTTATACTATGTGCTATTTACGTCAAATATAAATTGCATTGCGTCCACGCATTGTCCTTAACCCCACCTTTCCTAGCCAAAGTTAAATATTGGTAACTCAATCACTACAATAATGATGACCGCGACGTTCGTCGTTCGACGTTCATAACAACAATGGTAACACCATCGCTACAGATATTATATAAAAACCTTAGAATACTTTAATGGAACATTTGGAACCTGTGACCGATTTGAAATTATTCTCATTACCGTAATGGAATGTAAAAAAAAATAATAATGCCCAACTAGGTATAGATGCTGTAAAAGGTGGATACGACGAAATTAATCAGTATCATAAAATAAGAACTGGAGTGTTAAAGGAGTATAAAGTGAATATACAATTAAATGAAAATAGTACCCCCTCTTATTTTTAATTTCGTAAATTACCTGTTCACCTCCTACCTTTGAGAGTTACTAAGTAAAAGAAAACGGTAGAGGAGGGAATTTTGGAGCACGTTCTTCCAGGTGAAAATAAAATGGGCTTCTCTCATTGTGGTTTTACGAAAAGGAAACGGATATTTAAGAATATGTGTGGATTTTAAACTAGACGTCAATCATAAAATATGCCCGGATTCTTTTCCTATTCTCAATATAAAAACTGCTATCCATGAATTATCGGGCATGAAATGTTTTCCAAAAAATGATTTAAAATCGGCCTACAAACAAATACAGATTGATGATAAATTCAAGGACATTAACACAATAAAAAAAAACCCATAGGATTATTAATATGGACGAAAATGCCCTTTTCAGAGAGCAATGGAAAACATGTTAACTGACAAAATCAGTAATATGATTATTTGTCAAGATGATATTTGCCTTGATGCTAGCACTGAAGACGAATTAAGACAAAAACAGAACATGTGTTAAGCAAGTTAAAAATGAGTGGATGACAATAAACAGAGATAAATGTGACTTTTACTGAGATACAATATCATATTTAGGGTACCAAATTTCAAAAGATGGCATTGGACCAGATCCAACGTTAAGAAAATTTCACAGATATCTCTCTACCTACTAATAAAAAAAGAGTTAGAATCTTTTTTAGGATTGGTTAATTTTTATAATAGATACCTACCAAAATACAGTGACTGAATAGAACCATTTTGTGACCTCCATTAAAAGAATAAATATGGACTCAAAAGCAAAGCTTAGCGTCCAAAGATTAAAAAATCCAAGATAGGATACGGATGTGAATGAACGAGCTGTGTCAGCAATTTTTTCTCGTAAGTAGTCCATCCAATAATACTTTTCATGAAGATTGACGACAGCAGAAATAAATTATTCAAATATTGAAAAAGAAGCATTGGCCATTGTCTGAAACACAGAGCTTGACAATGTTTCAGTATCTGTCTATATTTCTGAGATGAGGTATTATGTACACTATTTACGTTATTCGGACTATTGGCCTCGTCTTTGTCGCCATAATTATTACAACGTTTCGGCCGTTGTACGCTCCGACCTTCTTCAGGTGGTTGGAATGTCGAACTGAACCTTTTATTTCGCTCAGTGAGGTAGACTGTTCTAGTTCCACGTGCCATTTCTAATGGATGTCAGTTATCAGTTATCACCTGTTAATTCACTTCTCTAAGTTCTCCACCGTCTTAACCAGGTATTGAACTCACACTCTTTGGGTCCTGTCACTGGATCTAACCAACGCCTTTATCCACTGTGCCAGGTATCCTCAAGGACACATGGCACAGTGGATAAAGACGTCCCCAAGGAGTTCTACGACAAGAAAATATCCGTAGAAATTATTAATATTATTATTTGTTGTTGTATTGTGTTGTTCTATGACACGTAATCAGTAGTCAACTTCCGCCTATCTCTTTCTCTACTACACACTTCTTCTTCTACTTAAGCATATGCGAATAGGTATATTCTTATTTACTAATCCACTACACCTCCCTGAATCGAAGAGGTTTAATACCTTTCGTTGTTCTAGAACCTCTATAACATCTTTCATGCCGTCACCCTTGAAGTTTATGTCCTGTTCCTTTTAATGGTGATCTTGGTTTCATTTCATCTTTAGTATCCGAGTCACTCCCGCTTTCAACCACAGACTCGTTTTTACTGCATTTTCCTGATCTGAAGACCTCATCATTTCTTCTCTGTCAAGATCTTCTTTCATTATAACATCTTCCGCCTATTATGGATATAAATTGGTCAAAATGGACTATTAGGCTTTTCTTTCTTTTATATAATGGCCGTGCTATTTCCGCCTTGGCATAAGGAAATTAACTCGGGGCTTGCTACTTTGTCTTTCTTATACTAATACTTTTCATTTGTTGAGTAAGACATTGTTAATGGTGACCTTATTTGTCTTTCCCATTAACGTAGATGTGCTTTGCAATCAGCCTACATGTAGAAGAGTCCTCCAACCGTCCTACAACTAAGCAGTAACCTTAGTAGGTAACTGTCTATATTACCTCTACTTGGGGAAATAATAAATAATAAACAGTATTAATAACATTTACCGGCCTGTGGCTCAATCGGTTAAAGCACGTCAGGCTATATGACAGTTCCATATTGGATACAGGTTCGATCCCTGTTGGAGAACGAAAATTTTCTATGAAATTTTCTTGGACACTCTGGCCGGTAAATTTTATTAATACTGTTTATTATAAGCAGAGCATTTACTTAAATATTTGTATCTATAAAAAGAATGTATAAACATAAAAATTTCTTAAAATAATTGTCGGACTTTATCCATTCCATAATAAATATATATATATATATATATATATATATATATATATATATACATATATATATATATGTATAAATAAAATAAAATAAAATAGAAAGGCTTAAACACTAATATTCCATGGTCATAATTTATTCCATTGGAATTGTAAATCCTTACTCTGTCCTGGACATTGAGTTCTACCTGGATTCTATCCCTTGGAATTTTTTTATACAAAATATATATGTATGTGTATGCATGTATGTATATATATTTATATATTTTGTATGTGTATATTTATAATTATATATATATATATATATATATATATATATATATATATATATATATATATATATATATAGGCAGCAATCCTTCCTTTATGCATGTTTCATTAAAAACGACAAACAAGGTACTACGGTTAAGGTTTTATTTAATTTTTCTTGTGTTCGAACAAGACTTTTGACTTTTTGATAGCCCTCCCCAAGCTGTTTACTTAAACAAAAGTTCGTTTTACAATTTCTGGAACAAAACAATTGATATTTCTCCATATAAACATGAAAACTGCTTGTTTTGAAAACCAAACCTTTTAAATAAAATAATTTTTTATTTTGGAAAAAAGAAATCTGCAACTAAATGCACGCACAATTTTAAAAAGATATGCAACTAAAAAATAAAGTTATGCAAAATAAAAAAAGTTCTGCACTAAAACATGAATGTACGCTAGTTACATAAAAGACACTTGAAAAATTACTTGATAATACCTAGTTTATGTTTAAATAGGAAAACGTTACCATTTATTTAAATATTGATATAATCATTTGAAAATAAAGCTCAAAAATTTATTTAAAATACATAATTATGTTTATTAAAACTAATATATAGAGGGTAACATGATTGTAGCACTATGGACACTTTCACTGAACATCCCCACCCCAATTGCTGAAAATTTTTATGTGGCCCCCATAAATATACCAGCCCCCCGCCCCTTGTGACTATATGCCCCCCGATTAAGAACCACTGATCTAAATATCGATATATATATATGAATAAACCTAGGAAACGTTATATAGGAACAATTTGGGAGAGAAACATAGACGAAAAGATCAAGATAGATAGATAGATAGATAGATAGATAGATAGATAGATAGATAGATAGATATGAACTGAGATAGATAGATAGATAGATAGATAGATAGATAGATAGATATGAACTGAGATAGATAGATAGATAGATAGATAGATAGATAGATAGATAGATAGATAGATATGAACTGAGATAGATAGATATATAGATAGATAGATGATAGATAGATAGATAGATAACATAGATAGATAGATAGATAGATAGATAGATAGATAGATAGATAGATAGATAGATATGAACTGAGATAGATAGATAGATAGATAGATAGATATGAACATAGATAGATAGATAGATAGATAGATAGATAGATAGATAGATAGATAGATATGAACATAGATAGATAGATAGATAGATAGATATGAACTGAGATAGATAGATAGATAGATAGATAGATAGATAGATAGATAGATATGAACTGAGATAGATAGATAGATAGATAGATAGATAGATAGATAGATAGATAGATAGATATGAACTGAGATAGATAGATAGATAGATAGATAGATAGATAGATAGATAGATAGATGGATGAATGAGATGAGATAGATAGATAGATAGATAGATAGATAGATAGATAGATAGATAGATAGATAGATAGATAGATAGATATTGGCCTCCATAAAAGTTATTAGGGCCCCTTTGTGTCTATGTGGTTCCCGCTTTAAGAACTTTTGCACTAGTGGAATATATTTTAATATATTTTTCCATAAAACATTTTGTTTATTTTAGCGATAATGTACGCGAAAACACGAAAATAAAATAGGTATATTAGTGATGAGATATTGAAAATTAATTCTAATGCTCAAAGAAAAATACGCCTTAAAATATCTTCCACTATTAAAACAATAGACTATAAAAGGTTAACAACGGGATCCTTATATATTTATTTAAAAAATTTAGCTTAAGTATGGCATAATGTCCCGATTCTAAGTGAAGTGATTAAAAAAAGTATAAAATTTATTGTCAATGACATACGTTACTAGTTTTTTTATACATTATACTACAAACAGAGACGTACGTTTTCTTTAATGAAAAATAAACAAGTATTTATTCTAACACCTGTCTATATTTCTTATATTTAACTATTTACACTATTTACATTGTTCCGACTGTTGTCCTCATCTTTATTGCCATAGTCACGACGTTTCAGCCGTCGTTCTTCCCGGCTTTCTTCAGGGGATATGCTTTGGGATTTCGAACTAAACCCTTTATTTAGTCCACGTGGAACTAGAACAATCGACCCAAGTGAACCACAGTCCAAACAATGTAAATATTTTTTTCTAATTTCTATTTATTTTTCATTATTTTTTTTTTTAATTCTAAGTTTTTAAGATAATTATCAAATTAATGACATAACTCTTATTTATCCCACGAAACAGCGCATATGGGGGCTGGAAAAGTAAATATACAGTAACTTCACCGGATCTCACCCCTGTGGACTTCTTATATTGTGGATGTGTCAAGGATATATTTTGATTCTCATGATTGTTTACTTACTTGCATAAAAAAAAGAAAGAGAGAGAGAGATGAATAAAAAGTTCAACAGTAACAACAGAAAGCAGTGTTTATAGACACTTTCTCAAGGGGCTCTTTAAAGAGTTTTAGTGGAAGCGGTAGGACCCGACCAAACTCAGTCGCCCTGAAAATGTGGAAGTTTACTCAGGCAACGATTTCTTTTTTCACTGAAAGGTCTGTTTCGGAGAAAAGGGTCGCTCGTGTAAAAAAAAAAAAAAAAAAAAAAAGCACCTATTGAATCAGGTTATGTAAAACAAAAAGATCTAACAATAAGTCGACGTAATATTTCAAAATGACTTCCGATAAAAAAAAAATTAAAAAAAGCCGTCTCATTATTCATCGTTTTTTTTTGGGGGGGGGGGATTTATTTTTTTTATTATGCCAGAGTTAATCTTTGTTGATTTTTCACTTTAAATAAAATATTTCTTTCAATGTGCGTGTTGCTCTTAGGAATTTTTTTTTTTTTAAGCGTTTCACCCCAAGCAAGGCGGGAAGCCACTAGGACGCAAGGGGTTACAGAAAATTTAGAGCAAGATCAGATAGGAGTGATAGAAGAAAAGGATGAGGAGGAGGGTAGTGGATAGATCAAGGCAACTGGAGATGTCGATTGACATTACATTTGAATAGTTGGAGATTATGGCTCTCAGGGAAACTGGAATAGGGAAGGGAGTTCCACAGGCGAGAGGGCGAGACATGAAGCTATTAGAGTAGAAGAGACGGCTACATTTAGGAGTTTCGACAGTGAAAGGGTGAGAGCGGGATGCCAGCCTCGTAAGGCGCTGGAACTCATGACGTCTGGGAACCAGCGAATGCAGCTCCTCGGAGCATTTTCCATGAAAGTATTTGTAAAACAGACAGAGAGAGGCGACGGCGCGTCTGTGAGAAAGTGACTGTAGACGAGACGCCAGATCGGGGCCAATTATGTTCACAGAGGAGAAAAAGAAGGGAGATCGAAATCAGAGTAATTGGTAAAGAAGATGATCTGTTTGAAGTTGTTGGGTGGGGAGAATTTAATAGTTTTTTTTTAATCATATAACCCCATGCAGGACAGTAAAGCTACTATGACACAAGGAGTGCGAAGAAAGAATTTAGAAAAAAGAAAATCATTATTTTAAGGAGCGAGAACAAAAGAAAAGTAATCAAGACAGTAGATTACGATTGGCATTACATTTAATTTTTTGAAGATCAAAGTTGGATAGAAAGCATGAAACCGGAAGAGAATTCCACAAACGAGAAGTGCGAGAAAAGAAACTGTTAACATTGAACTTATGGTTACATCGAGCCAATTCAATTGAGAATTGATGAGACCTTACCGCCAATCTAGTACTGCGTTTAAATTCATAAAGTCTAGGTACCATAGCGAAGACTTCCTCCCAACAATTACCATGACATTATTTATAAAAAAAAAAAAAAAAAAAAAAAGCATAAGGAAAGTGAATTAAGCCGAGATGCCAGGTTAGGACCATTAATATTGCAGATTCTTTTTTGGGGATTTTATCAAGCATTTCTCTATATATAGCAGGGCAACAAATATGTGGTATCAACATTCAAATTAACTTCGATATATCGACACCCGGTTAAGAGCATTAAAAAAAATGAATACTGTTGCCGTATTTGTCTGGGAGCTGCCAAGACCTGACTTTCTAGTCTTGATAGAATTCAAGTGTCCCTGAGTCCTTGTTGGAGAAGAAGAATTTTCCACATTCCAACCGCTTTCTCTCGCAGGCCATCCTCTCACTGATCTGTCGCTACTGCCATGTAAAGTGCTCGAACAAACTGCATCTCCTGTTTCCCCCAGGTCTGACCTTTATGGCTAGGACCCACCATGACACTTACATATCAGAAACCCACCCACATTCCCTCTGTATTCCATCAGCGAGAAGTAAGTTCCACTCGAGCAGCTTCTTCCCGCGAACCACTGCCCTGTGGAACTTACTCCCAAGAAGATGTTTCCCCGATCACTAGAATCTTAACCAGTTCAAGTCTAACGTTAACCGTTATCTTCCCCTTTTTCTCCTATCCATATAAACTACCTTTTAACGTAACCCTCTACCACGAGTGGCCCTCGGGGCTTGTACAGGGGGAACATTACAGTAAAACAAAAATCAAATAAAAATTAAAATTAAAAAATAAAATAAAAAAATAAAAATCGAGGTTAAGAAAATTATTTATCAAGATAAGGCACAAGACCGTTTTTTAATGCGAGGCAAAACCGAGCCCGTAGGCTCGGGCAAAAATTCCCCGTAGATCCCATATACACGGGGTCGGGTAGCTGTCTATCACCCCAGAAGAGAATCTGCTCTTCGGCATAGCCTCGTCTGGAGATCTTCTCTGTCTGAAAGCAAAGAGTTCGACCAGCACAGCTGGAGACGAATCTCCAACTAATTACCGATGCAGGATTATTAAACTTACCTCCCCGCGCGGCAGGATTTAGCACAAGGCAAAAATTCCCCATAGACCCCGTTAAAAATTAGGTAGTGTAGCTGTCTACCACCCCAGACGAGACTCTGCCCTTCGGCATAGCCTCGTCTGGGTTCCACTCTGCGCGAAAGCAGAGAGTTCGATCAGCACAGCTGGAGCCGAATTTCCAGCTTATTGCCGAAGCAAACTTATATACCTTACCTCCCCGCGAGGCAGGATGTGGCACAAGGCCTTTTTTTTTAATACTGGGCAAAAGCGAGCCTGTAATCTCGGTCAAAAATTCCCCGTAGACACCGTCAAAAACGTGGTCGAGTAGCAGTCTACTAGAGACGATGCAACCGTAAGTTCTATTCTCAGTTTTTAGATTTTAGAATCAACTTAGCCTAGGAATGGCGTGTTAATTTTAATGCTTCAAAAAAATAAAACTAATTTCTGTTAATCATCTGAGAGAGATTTTACTGCCCATCCCCATCAAAATGGCTGATGCTGACCTCCAGAGAAGTGGTACGTTGCACCTTCTCAGTCTAACTGTTGATATAGAGTGGAAAGATTTTATTGAATCCATTGCTAGGTATTCTACTCCGAAATTTGGTTAATTGTATAGTACTAGCCAAATTTTCACTTCGAAATCTATCTTAGATACTTATAAGTCTACCATTCGTCCATTCTTCGCGTATTGCTGCCATATATATTATCTGGCGTTCCTGCTGCATATTTAGAGATTCTCGATAAAATCCTAAGAAGAATATGCAATATTATTGATTGTGACCTGGCATCTCGGCTAAAAGTCACTTTCCCATCGCCGTAATGTAGCATCCCTGTGCCTTTTCCATAAATACTCTCATGGTCAATATTCTCATGAACTTTCCTTTATGATACCTAGACTTTAGGAATTTAAGCGCAGTAATAGCTATCCTCCTTTCCGATATCGAATATTGGACGGTCTCTTCAAAGATGAAGAAGAGACTCGAGGCAACGAGTGTATGGTTCTACAGAAAAATGCTAAGGATATCATGGACCGAGCATGAGGTTTTGGAGAGGATGCGAAGAAGGAGGAAGCTTCTACTTAACATCAGGAAGAGGCTGCTGACATTTCTGGGACACGTAGTGAGAAACGAGGGCTTGGAGAATATGATACTCACAGGGCGAATAGAGGGAAAGAGAGACAAGGGAAAGCAACGCGTGACATACGTAGCAGACTTAAGCAAGTGGGTGACAGAACAGGGTCTGGGAGTAATAACAAAGGGAGAAAACTTATTGAGAGTTACAAGGGATAGGGAGAAGTGGAGAGCCATGATCACCTACATCCTGAAGGGACACAGCACATGAAAGAAGAGAAGGTTTAGCGACAAGGTCTCATCATTTTATAGTTGAAATAGTTATATATCTCGATGTAACCATAAGTTCTATGTTTTTCTATCACAGTTCTCGTTTGTAGCACTCCCTTTCGACTTCTTGCGTTCCAGTCAACTTTGATATTCAAAACTTTAAATGCAGTGTCAATCGTTATCTACTGTTTTCTTAATTCTTCTTATTTTATTGTTGTCTCTGCTTAATAATGCTTTCGTTTTCTTATTCTATCACACTCAGTAACCCCTTGTGTCTTAGTGGCTTTATTGCCTTGCTTGGGATTCTGATTAAAAAGAAATTCTTGAATTAATACATTTAAACAATGTTTAACCCATTAACTGCCAAATTTTTTTAATGCGCATTTTAGGCCCAGACAGGTGTCTTAGGAGTAAAATTTTCTTCAAATAGCTGGTACTTTGAAACTTTATAGAAACTAGAACATCAAATATATATATGTGTATAAAACATCAAAAAATATTATTGATTAGAAATAATAAAAAACATACTTTTCAAAATAGTCATTATTTTTCTACTCGTGAAATGTAAAATTACGACAGAAAGTCTCTTCTTATGGCTGATAATAAAATCTTTTAAGGTTATGTAAAATATACCTCTGCAAATGTAATGTATGTAAGCAATTCAATGTAAATACAAGGAATAACATGTAGTGAGTTTAATTTTAACAGATCCCCAAATGGGGCTTATGGCAAGTAATGGGTTAAGTCTATCAAATTAGTAATCCTGAACATCTCCAACACCGCGTTACAAGTTTATTTGTCTTTACGATTGAAATTTAAAAGAAATATCTGAATGCAGTTTGCAAATTTTCTTTTCAACAGAATGTCTTTTGGCTTACAAACTTATCAAAATTCTTTTAAAAGTGGTCGTCAGTGGACAAGAGATCATCGAAATTTTTTTTTAATTTTAGTTCACCCAATACAAGGTCCAAGGGACACTCAAGGTAGAGTGTTACTGAGTGTTGCGGAAGTGGGAAGTAAGGAAGTATTATGAAGACGAGTAGGATATATATATATATATATATATATATATATATATATATATATATATATATATATATATATATATATCGGCTGACTTTGGATCCTGAAGGAACTTCTTTTTTTTTGTGCCATGTCCTTTCAGGACCTAGGCGATCATGGCTCTCCACCTGCTCCTATCCCTTGCAGCTCTCAACAAGTTCCGGCCCTCTGCTACCTCCCCTAGACCACGTTCTGTCATCCACGTACATAAGCCCGCCAGGTATATTATACGTTGTTCTCCCTTGTCTCTCTTTCCCTCTATTCGACCTGTGAGTATCAGATTCTCCAGGCCCTCCTTTCTCATTACGTGTCCCAGAAACTTCAGCTGCCTCTTCCTGATATTAAGTATAAGCCTCCTCCTTGTTTGCATCCTCTCCAAGACCTCATCGTTGCTCACACGCTCGGTCCATGATCGGTTGATGATATTCTCAACATCCTTCTGTAGAAAGTAAAATTATAATTAACATTAGAAAGAGACAGTTGAAATCTCTGGGGCATATAATGAGAAAAGAAGGCTTGGAAAATCAGATACTCACAAAACAGACTGAAGACAAGAGAGAAACAGGAAAACAACGAATAACCTACTTAATGAGTTTGAGTAAATGGATGGCGGGACAAAGTTTAGGAGAAATAACAAAAAGATACATTTTATTAAAAGCTATGAAAGACAGGAAATTGAGGAGAGACCATGATCGCCTACGTCCCGAGGGGATACAACGAATAAAGAAGAAGATTACTGGTTGTATTAGAACAGGGTTCGATGTATAAATACAGAGGTAAACAAAAGCTACTATGTAAGTAACATGACGGGCCCTTTTAAACATGACGGAGCTAAGTAATGTAGTTCGTACGAGCACTTTCCAAGCAAATCGAGATAGAGTAGTGACAGACTCTGTCTATCTATGTATAAAACATTGTAAGCACAGCGGTTAATTTTTAAATAATTATAACACAGAGCTTTCACGCGTGTTTACAAAAATCAACATCACAACGACTGCAGTCACATTAAGATTGTTTTCTCAAGTCACTCATGAGGAGATCGAAAGTACTTGGGTTAACAATAACTACGACGCCTTGTTTGATGAATTTCAACTTGGCAGCAGAAGCTAATTAGAGAAGTAGAAAAGATTATTATAAAAAAATTAGACATAATATATCTATATTTTTAATGGATTAATAACATATGCAACGGCAGGCCTTACATATTCCAGCAAGACTCGGCTCCATCCCACAAGGTTCTACGAACACAAGAATTGATGGTTGACCATTTGTACGACCACATCAAACCCAACATTTGGCCTCCTAACTCTCCAGATCTCAATCCACTAGACTATTATGTGTGGAGCGTTAAGAAGGAGGTTAATAAACAGCCTCTTAACACCAAAGACTCTCTTAAAGCTGCAATAGATCGAGTAATGTCTGGCATTAATAAGGATCAATTAATCAAAGCTTGCAGCCGATTTCGACCTCGTGTAGAGGCAGTTATTAATGCTAGGGATGGTTTTATTGAATAAAATTAGATAATAGCTAAATTTCATGTTTACTTGTTTGTAATCAAATATATTTATATTCATTTGTTCAGAAAATTTTTACTAAACCATAAAATCTGTCCTCAAATACCACCCGCATTTAAATCTTTCAATATACATTTCTCTATCTTACTTATTATAAAACGCAGATTTTGTGTGTGTGTGTGTGTGTCTGTACGTTTATATATGGGATCGTATTTCCTACATTTTTCAACCGATTTCAACAAAACTTCACAGGACTACGTAAAATTACCTGGCGGTGGTTTTGACAGCGCCAAAAATTGGAAAAATGTAATTGTTTTTTGCATGAAATCAATTTGAAAACTCGATTGAGAGGCATTAATGAAAGGGGGACAACTCATATCGAGTTATACTTATTATAAAACCCAGGTTGTTTTGAATGTGTGTGTGTTCGTTTATATATGGGATCGGATTTCCTACATTTTTCAACCGATTTCAAACAAAACTTCTTTTTTTTTTTGGCAGGTAGTGTTTCTTATTGTCTTTTTTTTTCTTTATTTTTACATTCAGAATGCTTTAAAAATTCCATTTACAAGACAATTGTTTATAATAAAATTCTATTCAATCGGTAGACTCATAACGATTGAAAACAATGTTTTTGTTTGAGTTTGGGTTTGACCAATTCGTAAAAAAACAAAAAACAAAACAAAACAAAAAATATAATTAAGACATGCGTGTCCGTCAACCTTTAATAATAATCTTTGTCAATTTTATTTTCAGTCTTTATGATGGTCGATACTTGATCTATCTCTTACTGTTACATCCCCGGGCAAAGCCGGGCTCTACTGCTAGTTTATTATACAAACATGCAGTATCATTATTACTTATATATATATATATATATATATATATATATATATATATATATAAGAAGAGGGATTTGAATAATCATAATTCATCGAGACTAGAAGTATCCTCAACAGAATGCAGAAAGCACTGGACGCCCGTTTCGTCCTATATTTGGGACAAATCAGCAGTGTGCACCCACTACTGAGAATTGAAACCCATGACTATATGAGGCAAACGTCATAGCAACTGTACCAACAGGCCTCGGTGACAAAGAGGTGACGAATTAGACTCGATAAAGTGACGTTCGATCACATATTCCGTGGTGGAACTCATCCGAGTTTCCCTTACTCATAGGACTGTGCCCCTACGAGCCACGACTACTATCACCAAGCCTCTCCAATTGGGGCATTTAGAGCCGATTCAAGCAAGGATATACAAGTGATAGAAATTAGGAGGATTTGAGATAATCATAATTAAGTAATTCACCGAGTCTAAAAGAATCCTCAACAGAATTCAGAAAGCACTGTACGGCCGTTTCGTCCTATTTAGGGACTTATCAGCAGTACGCATCCACTACCGAGAATCGAATGCGGACCGTTACGATATGACTCAAGCCGCATACCCACTTGGCTTTGGAGTTTGCTTTGTTATCTTTCCGTCACCGAGACCCGTTATTCTTTCTTTCTCTATGTCTCGATATATATCTTCTCTCACCCCCATCACTTTCTCACTTCGTTAATTTACATATGCTTAATACGGTCCGTCAAAAATGTGTAAATTTCTTTTCACTTTTTGTTTCAAGCATTGGAAGTAAAATCTGATGATCCGCAGTCCTTAAAAAGGGCTGTGGTGAAATAATTTATTACATGGAACCTTAAACTGGTCTGTTTTTAATTAAATTATTTGCTCTGGAATTACATTGAGCTCTCTGGATTTTATCCTCCTTGGGTTTACCCATACGGATTACCTAGTTTTTCATAAACTAAATATATATATATATATATATATATATGTGTGTGTGTGTGTGTGTGTGTGTGTGTGTGTAAATATATATATATATATATATATATATATATATATATATATATATATATATATATATATATATAGATAAGTATATATATATACATATATATATGCAAATAATATATATATATATATATATATATATATATATATATATATATATATGTGTGTGTGTAAATATATATCCAAATAAAGAGAAAGAACACTCAAATTAAGAATCCACAATTCAAGTGCTCGATACAACGTAGAGCATAATATTTTAAAATATATATATATATATATATATATATATATATATATATATATATTAAATCCGACAATTATTTAATATGTTTTCGGTTTATACGTTATATTAATAAATATAATTTATTTAAGTAAATGCTGTTTTTTTTTACTTTTTTTATTAAAAGGTTTTAATTACATTTACCAGCATGAATATTCGTGATATTTCGTATAAGATATGCATCCTCAGTCAGGAATCGAACCTGTAAACCTTATGGGAACCGTCATATAACCTGACTTACTAAACAGAAAATATATTAAATAATTGTCGGAGTTAATCCATCTCATAATATGTTGTCTTTTTTACGCTATGATATGTTTAGTGAGCGGAAATGATCGGCCGAGAGAAGATCGTCGAAAGTGTTTGTTTATAAACAGTAATTTGGACTTTGCTAACCAGACATTTCTCTGTGGCTGAATGGTAAAAGCATATCAAGCTCTATGAAGGTTCACATAAGGGTTACAGGTTCAGTTCCTGTCAGAGGACTAATATCTTCTAAGAAATTTCTCGAACATTCATGTCGGCTAAAATGTAATTAATACAGTTTAATTAAAAAACAGACCATTTAATTACATACATTATAGCCATAAAAATAACGTATCAACAGTATATATATATATATATATATATAATATGAAAATGATAGACTTTAAATATTCTTCTAAGAGTTCTCCGCGACTGATAGTTTCTTGTAGTACTCACAATCATACTAATAAGAAATAATGTCGGATTAAGAATCCATTTCATATATATATATATATATATCGAGAGAGAGAAATTGTTACTTATGTGTTTGATGCTACCTCCAACATCCCATCTCCAGAATTTCGTAGACGGACCGGTCCGTCCACTCGTCAGGAGATATCAGCAACTGACTGCTTATACTTCTCGATCTTTTTCTTTTATATGCATTCTCTTTCCCGCTCTCTCTCTCTCTCCTTCTCTCTCTCTCTCTCTCTATCTCTGTATATATATATATATATATATATATATATATATATATATATATATATATATATATCAGGAGAGTGACTAATTGAATTACAAAATGGAAAAATATGTAAGTTTCTGTTTTGTTAATCTGCAGACGTTCTTTTGGAACAAAACGCGTTACTTATACACACACATCTCACATACACACACCACACACATACTCGCACGCTCGCACACACACAAACACACATACGCACACACACATATATATATATATATATATATATATATATATATATATATATATATATATATATATATATATATATACAATAATAGATATACATTTTTGCGTGTGTGAGTCAGAAAATAAAAACGAAAAAAAAAATACGTTTCATAATTATCTCCTAATATAGATTTATACAGATATGTTTAAGCAAATACTAAAATATCTGATGTTTATCAAAATAGAATGGATGAACCAAAAACAAAACTGACATCTTCAGAGAAGTAGAAGAAAAAATATAGTCGTAGACGATTCACAAGAAAGTAAAATGATTGAATTAATTAAGAGCAATTAAACCACAGCGATCTCTTTGAAACTAAATTCATAATTTAAATGTTTCGTAATAAATACACATATTATGATACGTATTTATCTGTACTTTCATAGTTTGATAGATTCATAGATAGATAGATGAGAACAGAATGAGACAAAACAAAACGATATATATATATATATATATATATATATATATATATATATATATAATATAATATAAATATATATATATATTTATCGATTGGTAGATAGATATATATGAAAAGAACGAGATAGATAGATAGATAGATAGATATGGACAGAATGAGACAAACAGACAGATAGATAGATAGATAGATAGATAGATAGATAGATAGATAGATATGAACAGAATTGGACAAACAGATAGATAGATAGATAGATAGATAGATAGATAGATAGATAGATATGAACAGATTTGGACAAACAGATAGATAGATAGATAGATAGATAGATAGATAGATAGATAGATAGATAGATATGAACAGATTTGGACAAACAGATAGATAGATAGATAGATAGATAGATAGATAGATAGATAGATAGATTTGACAAACAGATATATATATGGATAGATAGATAGATAGATAGATAGATAGATAGATAGATAGATAGAATAGAATGAACAGAAACAAAGAGATATATATATATATAGATAGATAGATAGATATGAACAGAATGGGACAAACAGATATATATATATATATATATATATATATATATATATATATATAGATAGATAAATAGATAGATATGAACAGAATGGGACAAACATATATATAGATAGATAGATAGATAGATATGAACAGAATGGGACAAACATATATATAGATAGATAGATAGATAGATATCATCTAATAGCCTTTACATACATGAGGGTTGATATGAATTATCTCTAATAGGATATGAAATATTTTGAAAGCAAACTAAATTATGTCTTCATTAAAACTAATTAAAAATGTTTAAAAATGATGGCTTTACAGGAATATGCGCAGATGCAAGAGAAAACGATCTTTTTTTTAAATCTCATTGAATTTGCCTTGAAATCTGATTTAAAAACCTTAAGAGAAGCGCTGGAAATAAAACGTAAAATGATGAAAAGTATTCATATATTCAGATCTATCATAAATCTATAGCCTAATAACGAAAAAAGATTTTATTTATCGTCAATGCACTAAAAGCAAATTCACTTCATTCATAGAATTTGTTCAACCTTATACACAGATAAGTATAGATCAAGATTAAGCTATAAAACTGTTATTAAGCTACGGACTAATCGATTTCTCTGCTGCATTTCAAAATATTTTGTTCTCAGAAGTGCATAACATATATACATCTTCGCACATTTTCTATGTGCTGTGTCCCTTTCAGGACGTGTGCGATCATGGTTCGCCACAACTTCCTATCACTTTCAGCGATTCGTAACGTTTTTTCATTTGTCATCCCTTCCACTCCTTCCGCTATCCATTCACGCAATCTGTTCAATTGCCTTCGATATGTCCTGTGAGTGTCCAATTTTCCAAACATTCCTTCCTCTGTTTCCACTTTTCTTATGACTTCTTTGCTTACACGCTCTGTCCATGTTATTCTCAGCATTCTTCTGTAGAACCACCTGCCTGGCGACTCAAGTTTTACCATTCAGCTACAGAGGAAACGTCTGGTTAGCAAGGTCGAATTACTGCCTTTAAACTACAAACTTCAATGTTTTCTTTCGAACGCTCATATCTGCTCAATTAACAGAAACAAATGACATAATATTTTATGAAATGGACTAAGTTTGACAATTATTTTAATATATTTATTGTCTATAAGTTATTTTTATAGATACAAATATTTTAGTAAATGCTCTGTTTATAATAAGCAGTATTAACAACATTTACCGGCCTGAATATCCGAGAAATCTCAAGAAAAATATGTGTGTATTCCGACAGGAATCGAACCTGTAACCTACACGTTTAGCTGCAGAGGAAGCATCTAGTTAGCAAGGGAAAGCATCTAGTTAGCAAGGTTAAATTACTGCTTTTAAACATTAATTTAACATTGCCAGTAAATGTTGTTAATACTGTTTATTATATACAGAGCATTTACTTAAATATTTGATCTATAAAAATAACGGAAAACAAAAAAATATATGAAAATAATTGTCGGGCTTAGTTCATTTCAACTGAATTCGAACTCGGCTCTGCGATTTCTCAATCCAAGCCGCTATCCATGACTCCACCGTGCTCTCTCTCTCTCTCTCTCTCTCTTATATATATATATATATATATATATATATATATATATATATATATATATATATATATATATATATATATATATATATATATATATATATATATGCATTAAGAATCTGTAGTCCTCAATATTTATTTAAAGAAGAAACATACATAGAAAAAACACATTCAAAAACCTACAATACCCATATCATTTCATCCACAATGCAAGAAGAAAGGCATACAAAATATACAAACGAAAAACAAAACTAATAACACAATCCGCAATAGTAAATCACATGAAAACAGATACATAATACTACCGGCCAATTCTGCCACGTCCACGATCCAGAATAACCTATCCCATCTAAATAATCTTGAAATAGTCACAAACACCTCCAAAACCATTATAGATATACTAAGATCTTCAAACAATAATAGCACTAATATTTCTGAAGCAGGCATTTATAAAATAAATTGCCAAACTGCTCCTCCCAATATATTGAGAAACAAGTAGAAGTTTGAAAAAACGCATTTATGAGCACAAAAGAGACCTCAAAAAAACAACTTAGCTAATGCAATAGTCATACATAGAAATAAGTACAACCATAATTTTGATTTTAAAATGCTACACTCAAAAAAAAGAAAATAACTCACTCAGAAGGAAAATTCTGGAGAGTGCCGCCACAGAAAAATTATCCAAATATTAATTTACGCCCAGGCTTTTTTCCCTATTTCACCTTTCTTAACAAAATTAATGCTCTTACAAACAAATATGCACAACAGATTCATAAAATCGAAAGAAAATGGTTGAATACATCAACACAGATATAATGACAATATTCTCCACACGTGACAATCTCTGACGTTATTTTTCATTTAAAAAAAATGAAAATAGCGTTTCTCTACATTCCAGTTGCTAGGTACATTCTGTTTTTGTTTTTATTAGTTACTTTGTTCATTTAATTTCATTTTCGTATTTTGCTTTGATAAAGTCCACATTGGACGAAACGCGTCAGCAATTACCAGTTTTCCTACTGTCATTTTTATTCATAAATATATATATATATATATATATATATATATATATTGTTAACAAAAGAGTACTCAATGTGGTAATACAGAGCTATAAAATATATATTAATAAATATATATATTAACTTACGTCGCAAGTATATCTCCGAATTCCGTGCTCATTACAATAGTCAGTGATGATCAAATGTTCGATATAAATAATATCTATATATAAATATAAGAATAATTAATAATTAAAATATATAAGTATAGAAATAAAAATAAATATGAAATTAAAGAAAATAACGAACAGTTCATCACCATTATAAATACCTGAAGATTGTATTGAATATGAAAGTCAGAGTTGTACTTTTAACGTAAGGTAATATATATATATATATATATATATATATATATATATATATATATATGCAAAGAAATAATCACACATAGAATCAATCAGAAATATTAATGCGATTATTGGCGACATCCATCGCTAGTAGTATAATGTATGCATTAAAATATAGTTAATCCATAGAGAAAAATGGTCCTCGTCTATAAAATTGATGTCTGTTGTTTCCAGTTTACGTGTTCTTAAAATGCTAGTACT
>CAHIKZ030000025.1:432500-435000 GCA_903632075.3 Acanthosepion pharaonis
TCATTAAAGTTTTCTCATTCTCTTTCACTCTCAGTAACCCCTTGCA
Source organism: Acanthosepion pharaonis (assembly GCA_903632075.3). Classification (NCBI taxonomy): domain Eukaryota; kingdom Metazoa; phylum Mollusca; class Cephalopoda; order Sepiida; family Sepiidae; genus Acanthosepion; species Acanthosepion pharaonis. The sequence continues at coordinate 432,547 of CAHIKZ030000025.1, forward strand.
TCTTAGTGGCATTATCGCCATCTTCTGTCTTCCTGAAAGCTGTTCATTTATTGTCCATTCTCCTCATTAAAGTCTTCTCATTCATTCCCAGTAAACACTTGCGTCTTAGTGGCATTATCGCCATCGTCTGTCTTCTTGAAACCTGTTCATTATTGTCCTTTCTCCTCACTGAAGACTTCTCATTCTCTTTCACTCCCAGTAACCCTTTGCGTCTTCGTGGCATGAAAGCCTTGTTTTTGAGATGAAATGATTGAAATTAAAAGCATAAAATATATAGATAGATATATAGATAAATATGAACAGTCTGAGCTAGCTAGCTAGCTAGCTAGATAGATAGATAGATAGATAGATAGATAGATAGATAGATAATGCTTCTTTCTTTCTGTCTACATGCACAGACACATGCCCTCTCATAGATAGATAGATAGATAGATAGATAGATAGATAGATAGATAGATAGATTTGAACGGAATAGAAGAGATAGATAGATATGAACAGAATAGATAGATAGATAGATAGATAGATAGATAGATAGATAGATAGATAGATATGAACAGAATAGAAGAGATAGATAGATAGATAGATAGATAGATAGATAGATAGATAGATAGATAGATGCACGTGTAGAATTTTTCACTGGAGGTGTATGTTAATGTCCTGCTCTATAGATTATATGTAAACATATGCAAAAGAAGGTTTCACCGAAACATTGAGACAATATCAAAGCAAACCGAACTAATTGCTCATATGTATTTTCTTTGTACCACTTGTACTATTGCAAGTAATTATGCACAAAGACAAAGATAGGTTTTAATCGGAAAATCCAGACATGAACGCTATTAATTTTCTATCAAAAATATTGCGCAGTTGTTTTTGATTTGCGCTAAACTGTTGCAATAAATCATCTTTTTTTTTCTTCTTTCTATTATCAAACTAGCTTTTTTTTCTCCTGACATACGTCAGATTCAACGTTTTAAAACGTTGGTCCAGAGAGGGAAAGAATTCTGTATCTGCTGGTAGTTAATCGGTGAAATAGATACGTTATCTTTCACTAAAAATCTTCAAACTTTTATGCTACGTTTTAAAAGAGATGTACTCAAACGCCTATATAATAAAGACAATCTCACAAGGTTTTTCCTAACTATATAACTATATATATATATATATATATATATATATATATATATATATATATATTAAACAATAAAAAAATATTAAAAATTCAAATCTTTAGACACACTGGGTTGTAGATTAATATTCTTTCGTTTTTTTTAATTATTATTTCATTTATATATATATATATATATATATATATATGTGTGTGTGTGTGTGTGTGTGTGTGTGTGTATGATGCATACACAGACGCACGGACACACACGCACAAACACAATGGATTTTTAAGTTTTTTTTTTTTTTTTTCCAATTATTCTTATAATTAGCTCTGTATTATACATTGAGCTCTCCTATGGACTGAAAGTCCTCTTTGGAATAATTCATACCAATTATAATTTATATATATATATATATATATATATATATTGTGATGAGGACAAAATCCGACAATTATTTTAAGACATTTTTTAAGTTTATACGTTCTGTTTTTTTTTTTTTTTATAGATACAAATATTTAAGTAAATTTATAAACAGTATTCAGGCTGGTAAATGTCGATAATAATGTTTATTATAAACAGAGCAAGAACTTAAATATTGGGATCTATAAAAAAAAAGAACGTATGAATATAAAAAAAATGCCTTGAAATATATATATATATATATATATACATACGAATAAAAGGTTGGTATAAAAGGAATAAAATTCCAGTAACCAAATACACTATTTTCTTAAAAATTTCTCACTACAAAGTATACCGAATAATATTTGTTTAAAAATTATAGCATAAGTATTATAACATACTTATGTTTATATATATATATATATATATATATATATATATATATATATATATATATATATATATATATATATATAGTGAGTGTAAGCAAAGGTTCGCACACAGAAAAATTTTAATTTATTGTATTTCCAAACTAATGAATAAACATAGTTTTCATATAATTAACTCGACACAGATGCATAATAACTACGTATGCATAGAAAACAGGAAAAAAATTCAATTTAATGAAAATAAATCCCATTTATCCATTTTAATGTGTGAAAAAGATTCCGTAAAATACAAGAAAAGCATATATAATCTTCTTAATACTTTGCAGGAAAGCCATTATTCACTTTTACAGCAACCGACCTCTTGTAATTCTCAGTTAATGATTTTAGTTGATATTTAGTTCCATTCTTCTTGGTATATGGTCTTCAGGTCCGAGTTATTTGTTGGAGCTCTCAATCGGATTTGAATTTTCAAATAACGCCATAGATTCTCCATTGGCTTTAAATCTGGACACTGACTTGGCCATTTCTGGATATTTACATTATTTTCATTT
>CAHIKZ030000025.1:447500-467500 GCA_903632075.3 Acanthosepion pharaonis
GTGTGCTTCTGTGTGTGTGTGTGTGTATAAATATGTATATATTTCTTTTATATGTGAGTGCGAATGCGTGTGTATCCGTGCGTGTCTTTTGCGTTTCTTTGTCTTGCAGTCCAATAGAGCAACATTTCGAACACAAAATCACAACCGTTAATACTATAAATTACCACCAATTAATGGCGCAAGTTAAAGTACACAGCACGCTCAAACAAAACCGCTGTTTTATTAACACTTGAAAAAGTTCGGCAGACTTATTAAGCAACTTTAGAATCAAACAAAAAAATATAAAAAATATTTTTATATATATATATATACATATATATATATATATATATATATATATATATATATATACACACACTAGTAAGTGTCGTTAAGTTACAGTCGCCCCAAGGATTGTTCAGAATGCGTCAAACTTTTGGTAAACAAATGAGTCGGATCTTCAATAGTTTAAACAGACCTGAGGTTGAGTGGGCTCCAGAAAGATGAAGGGGGCTTAGCGCCAAGTGTTGCAGCATTCACAGGTGGTAATTCTGTAGAGAGACTTAAGCCATTATTACTCGGGCTATAATGCATATAAAATTGTTTATAGATTTAACTGAATTAAAGAGAACCATAGAATATCATATGTCATAGGCATCGCTGAAGTTGAATAGATTTCTTTGCACTTGGGTTTTAATCGAAAAGACACGAGTAGGTGTATTTCATCGACACACGATATATATATATATATATATATATATATATATATATATATATATATATATATATATATATATATATATATATATATATATATATATATATATATATATATATATATATATATATATATATATATATATATATATATTAAAAAGAAGAGAAGTGAGGTGCCGCAAACGTTTTTGGTTGTAATGTGGATTTTTTGTAAAAAATATTATGCTTTTTATTTTCCATAATTTTACTACACAGGTTTCTAGTCTCATGACCGTCTTCAGGTAAAAGGCGGAGATTTTACATATTATTAAAAATAATTAATTTTTTCCTGATGTTTTTCAATGTTAAATATTCTCGATATGAGACATTCTCTGTTTTTGTGTTAGTAATCCGAATGTCTTTCTTGAACTGGCAGTGAAGAGTTCTGCGAGAAGAGTCACAAAACAATTATGGTTGGTCCAAGAGAAATGATGAATTACTTATCGGCATTTAGTTTTGGAAAAATAATTCTGGATTTTTCATTGACGCCAATAGTAGGCACTTAGGTACATATAACAAACAGAGCATTGAGTGGTGCTTTCTAGGCAAAATGACTCTTCTTGGAAGACTGACGCAACACAATCTTCCAGCACTTTTTATCTAATTTTTAGCTCATACAAAGCTGGGCATAGTAAGCCCCTCATTCTCTTTCTCCCTCTGTCTCTCTGACTATCTCTCTCTCTCTATATATATATATATATATATATAGAGAGAGAGAGAGAGAATGAGAGAGAGAGAGAGAGAAAGTATATGATTGTCACTTAACTGATTCATGTTTCCTTCAGCTTACCGATTCCAGTGTTTCCACATTTCAGGTGATATCAGCAATTGACACCTTATATTCTTTTCTTTTTTATGTACTTATCGTTGGTGTAAGTTTTTTCCGTATTGCCTGTGTTCGTGTGTGCGTTTGCGCGCGTGCAACCAAGCGTCTGTCTGCGCGTCCGTCTGCGCGTCCGTCTGTGTGAGTACGTGTATTGCGTCGTGATCATTTGTCTTTTTCTCCGTTTTTTTTTTTTTTTTTTAGCTTTTTCACTTTTTGTTTGTCTTTTCTAATTTTCTTTCGACAGTTGCCATTTGTGCCGGTGGTATGTCTACATTCGGTAGACATTCCACCATTTTAAATTTTGGGGTGTCTAGTTTTTGTTTTGTTTTTTATTTTTTATTGACTAGGGAAGATGTATTTCATTTTTTACATCAATAATTGATATAATAAATGCTATAATATATATATATATATATATATATATATATATATATATATATATATATATATATACAAGTATATAATTGGTGTATACGGAATAACCAACAATTACTATTCTTAAAAGGGTGCTCAATACAAAAGTAGAGCAGATATAATTAAAAAAAAAAAAAAATTAAAACATAAATATGTTATAAAAAAGTTTTTTTAAAATAATTATATATATATATATATATATATATATATATATATATATATATATATATATACGTTCACATACACACATTCTAATATATCTTGACTAAGTGATTATTTCATTTTATTTGGTTTGGTGGTATCTTAAGTATTAATTTTAGGAGGTTAGATTTATAATTAAATTTGTATTTATTATTGTTTGAATCTATGTGCATATATCTGTATTTATATGCTTATGCATACGCACGCGTACACATCCATGTACGCACGTATATAGGTATACGCACCTGCACATATATACATATAAACGTGCGAACACTGACACGTGTACACTTATATTTGTTCTTAATATACTAGTTCTTCAATGGTGAAGTTATTTTTTATTTTTAGGTATTAGTTAATGGTTGATTGGGTTAATAGAATTTGTTGTTTGAATATTTATATATCGTATATACTTCCGTACACTCACGCACACACTGCAAGTACACACCGCACACCTATATAATTGTAAAATAGTGTATATGTATTAAAGTATTTGCTTTTATATGTCATTGTTGACCTAATGTTTCATTTTTATTTAATGATCAGTATTTTATTTGGTTTTTTTTTGCCTTGGTGTTATATATTGAGGTACTAATTATGGGTTGTTAGGTTTTTTTTTTCGCTTGCAGGTGTTTGTTATTGTGTATATATGTGTATATTTATATATAAATGACACACAAACGCATATAGGTGTGTATGTTTAATATCTGTTCGTTTATTTATTTAATAAAACATTTATTTTTAATCTATATTATATTATTTCATTTATTGATTTATTTAAAATTATATTTATTTTATTTATATTTGTTTATTTTTAGTTTGTGCTTAGATGGCGAAGTTTTTATTTATATATTTTGGTTTTTAATTATTGCCAATTTTCCCCCTCAGCATGATTTACAATTTTTACTCTTAATACTGTATGGGCCTGCTATTTTCTTTTTTTAATTTCCCATTTGATTTTGGTGAGGATATTGTTTTCTTTTTGGCTCCATATATATTTTGATAAGGTTATACTGTTTGTTTGATAATATTGTTTAATTTTTTTTTTCTGTGGCGTCTATGTAAATTTTTTCGTCTGTGTTAATGTTATTAGCTACGATAACTTTATATATTATGTTATTGGTTAAGCATTTATGGTAAAGTGGGCAATTTTCTTTGTTTCTCCAGTTACATTTAATGGTGTTATTTTGCTGCACCTTATTGTTATTGTTATAATTATTATTGATTTTGTTAAGTATTTTTTATTGCACTTAGTTATTATTTTCTCCATGTTATCCTTACAGCTGTAACTAATTTTGATTGCATTTTTGTTGATAATTTTTGATAATTAGCTGTTTTTAAAAAAGTGCTTGTCAATTATTTTGAAGAATATTTTCCCTATTTTTTGTTTTTATTGTAATGTTGTAGGGTTTTTTTATATTAGTTTGTTGTATGGTTTGCTGTATGGTTTTTAGGTTGGTTTTTAGGATGAATGTTATATCTAATTTATTATTTTTTGATTAGATTTTATATATAATGTAAATCCTAAGGTCTTGAAGTTTTTACTAATTTAAAAATTTTTTTTCTGCATTTCTGTCGTTGCAGTTTCTTAGAATTAATGGATCGTCGTCCTTGTATAGACCTATATCTTTTTTATTAATAATATTTGTTAATATATTGATTATGACTATGAGTTCGCAAACCCAACCATCATATCTACCCATTGTTACTTCAATGTTGTTATTATTATTATTTTTAACCTTTTTGTCCATATTCAATAATGGTTTTAGGCAGTGTTTAATTATATTTATATCCACACTGGGGATAGTCATGTATTGTTTTACTAAGTTTCTTTTAATTGCTTGTTCCCGTTTTATAGATTATCTTGGATTTAACTGCTTTTATGAATAAGTTTGTTACGTTGCTTCTGATTTTTTGATATTTTTAAAGCTTGTTTGGGAATTATTGTTGAATTATCATATTTCCAAATTGTTGATCATGTTTGTTAAGTCAATTTAAATTTAAGGGACGCTATATTTATTGAATAAAGTGTTCCGTATCAAGGATACAGGTTATGCAAATATAGATATAATAATACAATACACAACCCACAATGAAATAGAATACACCCAATACATTACTGACCTGTATATATATAAAGCCGAAAAAAAACTTAGAGCATATGGCCAAATGAGTGCGTTTAGACTAAAACAGGTTTTCGTCTCTGGGTGTTGATTGCAGTGTCCACTTTTATATATATATATATATATATATATATATATATATATATATGTATGTATGTATGTATATAAGCATATTTTCAATTAAACATGTTTTGTTTAATAATATAAACATATTGTGTCTACTTGTTTTTATATTGATCCTTTTAAGTTGTCTAATTATTGTGATTTGCCCTGAAACCTTGTCGATTCTTTTTAATGAAACGTATTTACACACACACACACATATATATATATATATATATATATATATATATATATATATATATAGTGTGTGTGTGTGTGTGTGTATTTAGGCAGCATTTTTTTCATTGGTGTATGTTTCATTAACTTGACTCTACATTTGAATGAAAACTCTAACATTTTTAGGCATTTAAAACAATATGCCTGGCCGCATACACAATTCCGGAAAATCATTGTTGAAAACACAACTATATTTAAACATGAAAACAATAAACAAAAACTAAAAATTCTTGAAGCTATATACATAAAACAGTTGAAACCTAATCTGAACTAACTAACCTAACCACAAATATACTCAAATGCCTATAATTGATAACAGAAGCCATTGTTTTATACTAACGGCTTCCCATACTTAACACTTCTCGTTTTCATTCTCGCGTGATCATATGTGATTTCATGAGCCGAGGTGCGATTTTCCTATGCACGAGTTTGTCGTTGCTTGCAAATCTTCCATGCAAACAAAAACAGACTATTATTATTACCATGTCCGTGTATTGTTTGATTTATTGTAATGTAATTGTCATCTTTGATTATGGCTTATGTAAGCCGAAAGCTTAGATAGGTTTAAACAACATGTATCAATATGGTGTTTTTCTTTCGTCTTTCAATGATAATGTTATTAAGCTTATCAGACGATATGAAAGGAATTTGCATAAAATAAATAGACAAAACTTCTCAATATTATTTAATGAAACATGCGATAATATATATATATATATATATATATATATATATATATATATATATATTTACGGACAATTCCTGTCTATCAATTTTTTTATTAAGTCTTCCAAATTTCAAAATAAGTTCTTTTGTGTCATCTGTAAATTTGACAAAATTTGTATTAAATTTTATTTTGTCATATTCTTTTCTACTGAATGCTTTCGAATATTTCGACATTCGTTTTTAAGGACTGGGTTGTTTGTAGTTACGCAACTCGTTTTTAATTCCGGCGTTGTCACGTTTGATGGGGTGACAGAATCAATTTCAACTAACTCGAGGTGATATCATATAAATGATCAAACTGGTGTTATGTTATGTTTCCCTGTGTGTGTTCTTTTTATTTTATTTCTTTAAACAGGACTCAATATACGATTACCTATGAAGAAAGACACCGGATTCAATGCAGACTGCTTCGCTTTTATTACAGCAGCGTCCAGAATATGGAGTCATTTTTGCACAGAGAATTTATCGACGTTCATTTGAACAAGCAAAATAAATCCTTGGTAATGGCTAATAATCTTTTCGAAAGCGCTTGGATCTCGAGATCAATATACAGTGTGATATAAATGATTAATCACTCGTAAGAACGCAAGAAAAATATAATAAAATATCTTAATAGCAATGCCTTGTCAGTTATCATCAATGAAACATGTATAAAAAGAGATTGCAGCCCAAATGCACAATTACACACATACACACACACACATATATATATATATATCAAAGTGTAAGAGAACGAACTTAAAAATAGTGCTCAATACATAAAATAGAGCCGTAAATATATACTTATCTTATGCAGTGTTACATTAGAACATGCACATATCCACTACAAAACTGTACATTTTTGTTTCAACGTCAAAAAAAGAGGAAAACCTTTTTTAGACGTCTCATCAGGTGGATAATTATGGTGTTAGAGTAACACCATAATTCCCCCTTTTTTGACGTTGAAACAAAAATGTACAATTTTGTAGTGGATATGTGCATGTTCTGATGTAACACTGCATAAGATAAATATATATATATATATATATATATATATATATGTATATTGTTATGGTCCAGGTTAGGGCCAAGGAAGAACAGCATGAACACAAGAGTAGAAATAACGAAGGTATATTAAACGAAATAATAATACAAGATGTGAATGGTGTTAGTATAACTGTCAGTCTTGTTTGGAGTGAACTACTATCGGTTCGACTCGATTCGATATTTACTTGCCCCCGCCACGAGGGAAAGATGTGGCACAAGGCCGAGTTTTCCGAGCCCGTAGGCTCGGACAAAAAATGCCCGTAGAAATTGTAAAAACAGAATCGGGTTGGTCAACCTCCCCGAACGAGGCTCTACCGTTCGGCGGAGCCTCGTCCGGGTTCCTCTCTGCTCAGAGGCAGAGAGTTCGACCGTCAAGCCGAAACGGCTCGACTCGATTCGACTCTCTCTCTCTCTCTTGAGAGGCGTAGGATACATAGTGTTAGGAAGAGTTCATTCTGTAGTTATAGGTAAGGACCCCATGACATGTATATATATATATATATATATATATATATATATATATGAATAAATATACATTTTATTCCTCACCTGTAGCACGACTCAAATTTTCCTGCACAACGCAATCTCGCACAAGTTAAGATTACCGTTCAGTCATTTAAATTTTCTTAAATATATCTGGTTATCGCAATGGTTTGGCATATTATATCTGGGGATTATTCTTGATTTTGTAATTATGTATTTAAAGTAAACGTAACTATAAAAAATAATATGAATTTTATATGTGAAATAAAGAGAAAAATGACAGAAGATTGCGCTGTGCATGAAACTCCGAGTCCTGCTACCGGTGAGGAATAATATATATATTTATTAATATATACTTAATAGCTCTGTTATATTATATCGAGCACTATTTTATTAACACCAGCAGTCAATGTGCACAATAATACAAACACACACACACAGACACACGCACATATATATATATATATATATATATATATATTTCTGTGAGATGCCGTGGCTTCCGTCTGTCTCTTCTACAAGTATTTCCACGGCAACTGTTCCATGAGCTAATATATATATATATATATATATATATATATATATATATATATATGTATGTATGTATGTACGTATGTATCTATGTATAGTAGCTTCTCTTCCTAGTCCTTTGCTCTTCCTTTATCCTTTGCTCAAACACTCTGTAACCCCTCGCGTGCAAATGGCTCTCCCGCCTTACTTGGGGTGAACTGCTTAAAAAAAATATATAGCAATTTTAAACAGGTAATGGACCTTTTAATCGGACATTAATACTTATTACATTAAACATAACATTTTTGTGAGTACACGTGATTGATTAAACATCTCAGTATTTTAGTAGTGAAATTAATATGGCCCAAGTAAAAGATCAAAAGTTTTACGAAAGGGACATTTTCTTTAGAAAGATTTTCGATGAATGAACCCGGCTCCATGAGTAAACAAACCAGGATATTAAAATAATAATATTAATAATAATAATTCTAATAATAATAATAATAATAATAATCAGTGAGTTTTGCCCTAAATGTTAATGTATATCTATCGCCATTCGTTGACGTTTTACGCTGAACTTAAATGCAAAATTTAGAAAGAAATCCCATTAATTCGAAAAATTGGCGCAATACAATCTTCTCTCATTTGGCCGATTTTAGTTACTATCAATTATAAAAAGAAGACAAGAGAACATCTAGACAATGAAAGAAAATATTTACACAATTTTTTTTGTTCTCATCTTTGGAGCATGTGTTTCCAAGAACACATGGCCCAGTGGATAAAAGTGTTGATCGAAGTAATCCAGACACTTGAACGAAAGAGTTGTGAGTTCAGTACTTGCCCACAGCTGAAATGAAGAAAAACTTGGAGAGTTGAGTTCCTAAAGGGAAAAAATAACAAAATCTGAGATATCCAGAAAAGGCATGGAACGTGGAATTATGACAATCTAACAAAATAAAAGGTTCAGTTCGAAATTTCAAAGTATATTATCTGAAGAAGACCAGAGCGTACAACGGCCGAAACTTCGTGAATATTACAATAAAGATGATGAAACTGTCCGAATAATGTAAATAGTGTAAATAGTCAGAATAACTCATCTCATCTATAAAGATAGAGAGAAAATATCTATAAAAATAAGAAAAATACAAAGGACGATATATTGTCACCAAATCACTAGAAAAAAAATCTAAAAAGAAGAAATTACAAGAGAATAAAAAAGGTTATAGAAAAAATCAATGTTCTAAATTTGATCAGAGGGAAAATGCGTGGGCAATACTTATAATTCGATCATCCGTATCATTTCTAAACAAGACAAAAGAGAAATCGATATACCTCTGCAGAGACTTGGAACCAAGACATTCCGTATATAAACACAATATAAAGAGAAAAAAGAAAAAAAATATTTTTCATAAGAACAGCACAGTAAAACTCGGAAGCATTTATTTGTCTCATGAATAGGCAAATATATGTCGCTTATATTTGAGCCTGTAAGCATTTACATGTTTCAGGAATATGTAAATATTGGCTGTTTATAAAGCATTTACTTAGTTCTGGAATAGGCAAATATTTTCGTTTATATTTGTGTCTATAAGCATTTACTTGGTTCAGGAATTGGTAATTATTATCTGTTTATAATTGATTCTGACATCATTTACTTGGTGGAGGAATATGTAAATATTTCCTGTTTATATTTGAGTCTGTAAACATTTACTTGGTTCAGAAATAGGTAAATATTGGCAGTTTATATTTGAGTCTGTAAGCACTTACTTGGTACAGAAATATGTAAATGTTGGCCGTTTATATTTGAGTCTGTAAACATTTACTTGGTTCAGAAATATGTAAATACTGGCCGTTTATATTTGAGTCTGTAAACATTTACTTGGTTCAGAAATATGTAAATATTGGACGTTTATATTTGAGTCTGTAAGCATTTACTTGGTTCAGAAATATTTAAAAAATTGGACGTTTATAGTTGAATCTGTAATGCATTTACTTGGTTCAGAAATATGTAAAAAAATTGGACGTTTATAGTTGAGTCTCTAAGCATTTACTTGGTTCAGAAATATGTAAATATTGGACGTTTATATTTGAGTCTGTAAGCATTTACTTGGTACAGAAATATATAAATATTGGACGTTTATATTTGAGTCTGTAAACATTTACTTGGTTCAGAAATATGTAAATATTGGACGTTTATATTCGAGTCTGTAAGCATTTACTTGGTTCAGATATATGTAAATATTGGTCGTTTATATTTGAGTCTGTTAACATTTACTTGGTTCAGAAATATGTAACTATTGGACGTTTATATTTGAGTTTGTAAGCATTTACTTGATTCAGGAATATGTAAATATTGTCTGTTTTATTCATGTCTTTAAGCATTTACTTGGTTCAGAAACTGGTAAATATTTGTCGTTTATATTTGCGTCTGCAAGCATTTACTTGGTTCAGTAAGAGATAAATATCATATGCTTATATTTGGGTTTTAAAGCATTTACTTTGGTTCATAAATAGGGAAATAATGCCCGCTTATATTTCACTCTGTAAGCATTTAATAAATTATGTCTTGTTGTTGTTTCTCTTAAATATTTTTCCACCACCCATTTTCTCAATAAAAAATATTACCAGCAATACATTTTTGAAGATAAAAAATATTACCAGCAATACATTTTTGAAGATAAAAATATTACAAGTAATAGAGTTTTGAAGATAAAAAATATTACCAGCAATACATTTTTGAAGATAAAAAATATTACCAGCAATACATTTTTGAAGATAAAAAAAAATATTACCATCAATACATTTTTGAAGATAAATAAATATTACCAGCAATACAGTTTTGAAGATAAAAAATATTACCAGCAATACATTTTTGGAAAAAACAAAAGTATTTGCTGCAATACTTTTTTGAAAAGAAATAATACCAGCAATAAAAATCTTGTCGGCATTAAATAACCCATTCAGGTTGATATACCGTAAAACAAACCAAACCAAACTAAACCTAATTTCAAACAGATTAAAGGCTTATAGACTCAAATAAAAATTACCTAACCCCAAACCAAATTAATTTTTATCTATTCAGATATAATCGACTAATATTTACCAATCTCCGAACTAAATAAATGCTTCTTTATGTACTGTTATCGACATAGGTACAAATGACCAACATTTAACTATCTCAAAATTAAGTAAGTGCTGAATCTTCAATATTTAATTATTCCTTGAATGCTTATAGAGTCATATAGAATTTAGAAACAAGATTGATTCTACATTTCATAACCCAAAACATCTTGACATGGAAAATTAATTAACCCAACCCGACACTTCTTATGTCTTTAATGTATCACGAGTTTTACAAGCTTGTAAATGCTATTAGACATTCTAAGAAACGATGTCATTTAGCCGAATACTTCAAATTTGGAAGATTAGATTTAGCTGACTATTTACATTATTTGGACTATTGCCCTCATCTTCTTCGCCATTTTTATTACGTTTCGGCCGAATAATGTAAATAGTGTGCATAATACCTCATCTCAGAAATATAGTCAGATACTAGATTTAGCTGCATTCAAACATAAAATGCTGGTTGCATAATGTTAAAAGAAAGTTGCATAGACTCACCGAAATGGTTATATCATTTTTATCCCGATAATAAATGAATCGATATTAAAAAAGAAGTGGTCCTTTTTTTTTCCGAAAAGTATTTAACATCATTTTTAATTCATTTTTTTACGTAAATTCGTTATAATGTTAAAGAATAACGACATTTGATCTCAGTGTGTATCGGTCAGCTCAATGGCCAAACGATACACAAAATGGCAGTTAAATCAATGCCAGAAGCCAGACTGCAATTTTAAGAGACACCGTGAAAATTCTTAGTTTAATTGTACTGGATATGACGATAAAATCCATCCGGTTGTGAGGCCAATGATTGGGATGTTTAAGGTTTCTCTTAATTTACCCGGGGGAGGGGGGTAGCACCTGTTAGGATCCCAGTTATGGGCAAATAGTGAAACTCCAAACAAAAACAAAACACTGTGAAATATATTTCTATCGTAAAACATACCAAAAATACATTTTCATATAAATATTACTAACAATAGCAATTTCTAGTAAAATGACCAATACATTTTAATGCAAATTGACCAACAATATATTTTATCTGTAGTTGAAGGCATATAATGGCGTTCAAAATATATTTAGTGGAAGCCGTAAAACTGTGTTCAAAATATTTAGATTTCAGCATTCAATAACTCATAGAGGTTGATATGCTGCTAAACAAAATCAACTTGGTTTAATTCTAGTAAAGGTGGTGAGATCGACTATATTCCGTAATGCAGTTCTACATTGCAAATGCTGACTGAAGCAATCACCTCGTAGCGATATGTACAGAAATTGAAGCGAGCTATGGCAGCTGCCAAATTGCAATACGACAGACTCTTGAACGACTCCAATCTGAAGAAAAATATATGGACAGTGTAGAAAGCAGATACATTATTCAGGCGCGAGAATAATAAAAGAACTGAATTTAAGAAGACAGAAGATAACAATTGACATTGATTTTAAATTTTTGAAGGTCAAACTTGACTGGGAAGCAAGAAGCCAAAAGAGATTTCCACTAGTGAGAAGTGTGAGAGAAGCAATTTCAATTGTAAAATGATGAGACCTAGCTGCCAATCTAATACTGTACTTAAATTTATAAAGTCTAGATACCATAGAGGAAAGCTCACCAGAACATTTACCATGAAAGTATTTATAGAAAAGGCACAGAGAAACTACATTATGGTGAATGAACAGGTCGTAGACAACATCTGGTTTCAAGAACACCCAAGCCAACATCTGGTTTCAAGAACACCCAAGACAAATATAGACATGGAGAAGCCGAGGAGAGGAAACAAAAAAACAAATTGACTAGATAACTATCAACAAGAAGTTCAGGAATGCAGTTTTACTTTGCAAAACATCCAAGTGCCGACTACGGAAGCAATTGCCTCCCAATGATATGTAAAATTAGAGTGAAACTACAGAAATTGAAGAAGCTTAAGGGAGTATCCATATTGTAGTATGACATATTCATCAAAGACCTGAATCTGAAGATAAAATATATGGACAGTGTGAAAAGCAGATACGAGGGACAAAAGGAAAATGGAAACTTGAAGTGGGACATTTTAAGAGAAACTTTAGTAACAGCAGCAATTGAGAAGAAAAGGACTGTAGACGAAGAGAAAAAAATGAATGGATCACAGATGAAATTCTCGATATGATAAAAGGGAGACAAAAAACCATACCGGACACGGAACTGAATATAGGACACTACACAAAGAAATAAGGAACAAATGCAGAGAGATTAAAGAGGAATGGCTCAATGAAAAATGTAGAATGATAACAACAATTAAACTGATATGAATAAAACAAGATAACTAACAGGAAAAAAAAAGACATTCTCATCAAAAGGATGTAAAAAATCCAACGATAGAATGCTGATATTAGAGAAAGAAAAAATACTTCAGACATCTGTCTCAAGGACACATGGCACAGTGGATAAAGGCGTTAGTTAGATCCAGTGACAAGACCCAAAGAGCGTGAGTTCAATTCCTGGTTACGGCGGTGAAAAACTTGGAGAGGGGAATTAACAGGAAATAACTGATAACTGACATCCATTAGACATGGCACGTGGAACTAGAACAGTCTACCCCAGTGAGCGAAATAAAGGTTTCAGTTCGACATTCCAACCACCTGAAGAAGGCCGGAGCGTACAACGGCCGAAACGTTGTGATAAATATGACGACAAAGATGAGGACAATAGTCCGAATAATGTAAATAGTGTACTTCGGAGATGGAACAAATATATCGTAGAACTCTTCCATGATGAAAATATTCAAACGGTTCAAAAATATCGATGGACCGGAAATGTTAAAATTTGGAGTGGAATTTTCCCTAGTTTAATTAAACAGAAACAAAGCAGCAAGACCAGACGGAATTGTAATAGAAATGCTGGCAGCCTTAGATGATTTTGGCATAGACACTATCACAAAAATAATAAATGAAATCTATAAAAGACCTAAGTAGATTGATTTTCATAGCACTGCCTAAAAAAAACAAAAAAAACAGGTATAAATGAATGTGAACTCCATCGGATAATCAGCCTAAGGGGCCATATAAAGAACCGCCCAAATTTTGATGAATAGAACACGTGAGAAAATCAGATCGGTAAAAGTACAGGAACAGTGCGAATTCATCAAAGACACTGGAACAAGGAATGTAATATTTATGCTAAAAATGTTATCAGAAAGAGCGATACAGATGCAGAAGGACGTATCCTAGTGTTTTATAGATTAAGGCGTTCTATAAAGTACACCTTCAAGATTTATTGGAACTGCTGAGACTCCTCGACATTTTAGGTGGCTATTAGAATAATCCAAATTCTATACTGGCAGCAAGCCGCCTGCATATGGATAGAAAAATATGTCAGCAGATATACAAAAATATAAAAGGTTGTAAGACAAGAATGTGTTTTCTCATCGGACATTCAAGCTATACAGCGTGGCAAATCTGAGAGAACTAGAAGTCCTAATAGCATTCATTATTAACGGTCAAAATCTTAACAACATAAGATTTTCAGATGGCACAGTGTTGACGGCAGACACGGAAAGAAAACCCCCAAAACTCCGATAGAATTTAGTGAAGAAAACCGTCAAGAAAGGATAAAACATCAACTGCAGGAAAACAGAATGCATAGTTGTTAGCAAAAGGATGAGGTCAAGATGCAAATTACAAATCCCAGATATCCAAATCAAAGAAGTACGAAAATTTAAATATCTAGGAAGAGTTTTAACAGTAGACGTAAATTTTGGTACTGAAGTCCGAAGATTATTGGGATAGACAAAGCTACCTTCTAAAAGCCGAGCAGAGTATTCAGAGACAGAAAAAAAAAAACTTCGCTAGAAACAAGGAAAAGGGTACTGGAGAGTTACGTGATATCTGTCTACTCTGTATAGCACTGAATGCTAGACAATGTTCTCAAAGATGAAGTAGACACTTGAAATAATAAATATGTGGTTTTACCAAAGGCCGATGAGAGTAACTTGGACCAAACATGTGAGCAAAATGAGGTTTTGGAAAAAATAAAAACAAAAAGGAAACTTATATTTAACACCAGGAAGAGAGTGTTGGAATTCCTAGCGCTCATAAGGAGGAAAGAAGGCTTGGAAAATCTGATATTCACAGAATATATTAAAGGCACGAGAGATAGAGGAAACAACGCATAACATACTTAGTGAGCTTGAGTAAATGGATGGTGGAACAATGTTTAGGAGAAATAGCAAGAAGGCAAAATTTATTAAGAGCTGCAAGGAAGAGGAAGTTGTGGAGAGATATGATTCTATGTCTTGAGGGGACATAAATAAGAAGGACGGGTACTGAAAACTTCTCGGCTTGGCCTTCTTACACAATTATCTGACCCAATGATAAACAGGATTTCTTTTATTGACGGGGGGATCATTTCTTGGTCGGCCCGGAAATTTTTCAGCACCCTCCCTTTTCTGAATTTGAAATAACGAACTCTTACTGACTTCTTTTTATTTGTTCCATTTTAATAACTGATTTAGTCATTAATACCTAAAGAATTAAGAGGGGATTAACAATGTATAAAAAGTAATAGGAAAAAACCTCTCCAAACAGAGAGGATTAAATTTCATTACTTTTGTGATATTTTGTTCTTAACACTTGGGAGTAATCAAAAGCAATAAAACATTTTGTTTTGACAGTTTATTCAAATTCTGACCAATACAATCTTATAACCATTTGTCTTAAGCAAAAATGTTAGTAGTAAAACAAAAGCCTCAAGCGACCAGTTTAGTAATTCAACTGCTTGTGTTATTAAGACTTTCTTTAACTTGAAAAAGTTCTTAATTTTAGAAGATTGCGTAGCATTTGTCTTTTTGGTGAGGTTACATGTAGGGTAGGTGTTCGAATCACGGGTTAAGGTTTGCGTTGTCGAATCCATCCAGGACTGAGTGCCAGGGGAACGGTCCTTGGACTAAATAACATCTAGAATAAGACAGTTGATTTTATTTTATTTTATTAGCGTAGCTTAGATATGGCACAAAGCCGAAAGTATGGAGCACCTAGTGAGGACCGAACTCATTTTTCAATCGTAACTGATCTAGCGAGACATGCCTGCTAGCCATTACACCACGCAGAGGCGTCCCAGTTGATTATGTGAAATTATTCTTAATTAATTAAAATAATGATACAATATAATCCCAATATTTTCACAGGTCACACCTCAGGCCACACCAAATCACCATAATTTAACTATTGCTACTATTTTCCATCTTTCCTGACATGATACCTCATATCTCTTTTCGATTCTTGAAAGATTCTTGAAGAGAGTCAGCCTTAGGTTAATTACTAAGTGTACCTTCATGTAGTAAACCTTTTATTTTATTACCTACGAGTTTGTCTTCCTTATTATTTCTCTCTATTATCCGGAAAACACGAGACACAAAAGATATAAAATAAAATGATATTTATTGTTCAGCATAAAGAACGAACTGATAAAAATTTCTGACTCAAAACGGCTGCTTGCGTTATTGAATGAATTGTTTAATCATCGATAATTTTACAGTGATTCTTTTGTTTACTTTTATACAAATCAATGAAAATGATATAAACACGTTGAATGCAACAGGAAAGCGAATATGAGAGCGTGAAGCTAAAGTATCCACAGGAGCTTTGTTAACTGTGCTTTTTTGTCTAGGTAGTCTGAGTCTTGAGTACTTTTCTGGGTAGATAAATGTTTGCCTTTTGGTCTTTTCTTCTTTTTTCTTTTCTTTGTTCCGTTTTGTTTTTTTCTTATCTTAGGTTTTAGGTCCTTGGGCAAATTGCCTGGAGCGGGGGTAGACAAACCCAACCCCCCTTATTACGGGGTCTACGGGGATTTTTGCAAGGGCCTACGGGCTCGAAAAAAAAAAAAAAACCACGTTAAACCGACCATGTGGCACATCCAGCTCTCTGGGGAGCTCAGGTAAATACCGAGTCAGCATTAGGTTAATTACTAAGTATACCTTCGTGTAGTAAACCTTTTATTTTATTACTTACCTACGAGTTTGTTTTCCTTATTATTTCTATTATCTCGAAAACACGACATACAACAGATATAAAATAAAGTTATACTTAGTGTTAGACATAAAGAACGAACTTTTGGCACAGCATAGGTAAGTAAATTGAGGATTGGTTTCCTTTTTACGGTTTATCAACCCTTTATGGGATATTTAAAGCCGAAACATATTTTGGTTTGTAAAAATATTTTTTACGAATGAATTTTGCATTAAAGATTTGTTTAAAATAATCATGATTTTTTCAGATAAAAATCTTACTCTTTAACCTATAGAAAAGGGGGTAAGGGATTCATACCTTTCCCAAGTGTATTTATGCGTAAGTGAATGTAATCAACTTGACTGGAATTCAAACTCAGTTTGCCGATTTCTCATTTCCGGCCGCAATTTATTACACCACCTGCACACCCAATGGCAGTTTCTAGACACTTGAAGAGATTTAAGGTTATCTTGCTAACCACAGCCTTACTGTCAGGGGTCAGCTTCGGTCTTATATAGACTCTAAGAAAAAGAATGATGAACTGAAAAACATCAAGTAAATCTTTGCTTTTAAATATAACCCGAAATATATCGTTTCGTCGCCATAACATATTGCCAGTGTAGTGAAGCGTCTAGAATATTTTACACTCTGATTCGTTATCGATATTTTCTACTGTAGTATTATGATGGCTTGAAAGAATATAGAAAGAAGTAGTTGCCAAAGAAATAATAGATGGAGTCGGACACGATTGTGAGGTAAAGGAAAACTACATATGATTAATGAATGAATTGATTAATGTGAAATAGTATTAGCAGAATTCTGATTTGAAGATAAATGAAACGAATGCCATTCACAAGATAGATTCATAGATTTATGAATGGAACTTCAAAAATTCAGCGTTCTGGGTATGACGATAAACTACATCCGCGTCCTGGGTATGATGATAAAGTACATCAGCGTCCTGGGTATGATGATAAACTGCATCGGCGTCCTGGGTATGATGATAAACTACATCAGCGTCCTGGGTATAATGATAAACTACATCAGCGTTCTGGGTATGATGATAAACTACATCCGCGTCCTGGGTATGACGATAAACTATATCAGCGTCCTGGGTATGATGATAAACTACATCCGCGTCCTGGGTATGATGATAAACTACATCAGCGTCCTGGGTATGATGATAAACTACATCCGCGACCTGGGTATGATGATAAACTGCATCGGCGTCCTGGGTATGATGATAAACTACATCAGCGTCCTGGGTATAATGATAAACTACATCAGCGTTCTGGGTATGATGATAAACTACATCAGCGTCCTGGGTATGATGATAAACTACATCAGCGTCCTGGGTATGATGATAAACTACATCGGCGTCCTGGGTATGATGATAAACTGCATCGGTGTCCTGGGTATGATGATAAACTACATCAGCGTCCTGGGTATAATGATAAACTACATCAGCGTTCTGGGTATGATGATAAACTACATCAGCGTCCTGGGTATGATGATAAACTGCATCAGCGTTCTGGGTATGATGATAAACTACATCAGCGTTCTGGGTATGATGATAAATTACATCCCCGTCCTGGGTAAGACGATAAACTACGTCCAACAGCAAGGCATCTGATAATGTTTTTGAAAAAATAATGTTGCCAGCTATACGTTTTTGAAAAAATAATATTGCCAACTATACATTTTTGGAAAAATAGTATTGCCGGCTATACCTTTTTGGCAAGATAATATTACCAGCTATACGTTTTTGAAAAAATAATATTACAAGCTATACATTTTTGAGAAAAATATTAACAGAAATAGATTTTTGACAAAGCAAAAATATTATCAGGAAAAAAAAGTTGTCGGCATTAAATGACCCATTGAGGTGTTGATATGCCATAAAACAAAACAAATAAACCAATCAAAAATTCAATGTATTTTCAATCACATTTTATTTCGACTTAATTTTACCTTCAGCACTCATTTTTACCCGTTTTAGGTATAAGAGAAGATTAAAGAGTTATTCAGGACAGAATGAATGTTCGAGACCTTGTCATATAGGGCAGAAATGAATGGAATCGTCCGTTTATGTAAAGAAGCAGAGATGAGGAGAGATATCATTCGGTCTAACCCGCGTGCTAAGTTCTTAGTGCTTGATAAACTCTCTGCCTTTGGGCAGAGAGGAACCCCGACGAGGCTATGCCGAAGGGCAGACTCTCGTCTGGGGAGATAGACAAATAACCCCGTCTTGAGAGGACATAAAGTAGAAGGACGGGTTGGGCACCTCGAGATGGCGTAATGGTTAGCAAACTTGTCTCGCTAGAACAATTACGACTGAGTAGTGAGTTCGATACTCACTGGGTACCCCATACTTTCGGCCTTGTGCCACATCTGAGCTCCGCTTGGAAAATCGCGAAGAAGAAGGACGGGTACTGAAAAATTCTCGGCTTGGACTTCTTACACAATATCTGACCAAATGATAAACATGATTTATTTTTTTATGGGGGAATCTTTTCTTGGTCGTCCCGGAAATTTTTCAGCACACTCTGAATTTGAAATAACGAACTCTTGTATCTGGATTATTCTAATACGCACCTAAAATATCAAGGTTTCTCAGTAGTTCCAGTAAATCTTGGAGGTGTACTTTATAGAACGTCTTAATCTATAAAACACTAGGATACACTACGGGGAATTTTTGACCAAGCCCCATTTTAAAAACGGCCTTGTGCCACATCCCTCCTTGTAGGGAGGTCATGGGTAAATACCGAATCAACCTTAGGTCTTAGCCGCGCGCTAAGCTCTAAGTGCTTGTCGAACTTTCTGCCTTCAATCAGAGAGGAACCAAGATGATACTATGCCGACGGGTAGAGTCATGCCTGGGGAGATACATAAACCCGGCCCCTGGGATTTTTGCCCTGGCCTAAGGGTTTGGATAAACCCACGTTAAACCGGCCTTGTGCTACATCCCGCTTTGTGGGGAACTCGGGTAAATATCGAGTTAGCATTAGGACAATTGCTAAGTGTACGTTTGTGTAGTAAACTTTGTCTTTCATTACTTACCTTAAGAGTTTATCTTTCTTATTTATTTCACTCTCCTATCTCGAAAACTGTCTTGCTAATTAACATACAGTTTGGAGTGGAGGAGTAAGTTGTGGAGGAGTAAGTTGTGGAGGAAAAGGTTGGGAATTCATACTTTTCCCATTGGTACTTGCGCGTAAGAAAATGTACCGAGATGAGTGACCGCTTGGGAATACCATGTGCTGTAAACATGGATGTGCGGATGGTGTAATAGATAAATTCTCGGAATTGTTACTTGGAGAGTCGAGTTTCAGTTCCAGTTGTGTTTATTATATTTACCTATATGCAAATACTCTTTGGAAAGCTATGAATCTACCACTTTCCCCCAGCTATGGGTTAATTTGTATTATTTATATCACTAATAAAATTTAATAATACCAAATGGAAAAGCAAGAACCAGTATTTTAAGAAGAATTTTGAATTTATTTTATGTGTATATA
>CAHIKZ030000025.1:470000-562500 GCA_903632075.3 Acanthosepion pharaonis
TCTTTTAATAAAGTGAATTATGTTCTGCTGACTAATCTGTCAACATGGAGGAATTTATAGATTTTACTGATAAGGCGAAATAATAGATTCCAACCAATTTAAGTTCAGGTTGAAATACAGCCAAGTATTTTACTTCATGCATTAGCCTGTAATTGAAATTAAAATTAAAGCTTTGTTGTAACCTAGGAAGAGTTACTGAATTAGGAATAACCAAAATGGAGGTTGGAAATGAAACGGTAATCTTTATAGCATCAACAAAATACGATACTCGCCAGCGGCGTGAAGTAGGTAAACCACTGCTAGTGGTGGACTACTTAAAAGGCATATTACCCCCATTTACAATAGTGTCCAACATATTTATGTTAATCGGGACATACCCTTTAGTGTACATAGGTACGGTATATGATGTACGATATGTCATTTATTCTTCTATTGTCTGGTGCTATCATCAGTCCATCATCCCTATACAGGCCATGGTTGTTTATATGTACAATTTTGTTGATTTCATATAAAATATGTAGGCTTATTAATTCTGAAACCCCAGCACCATCAAATGAATCTTGTGGTACATCGAAGTCGTCCATTTTCGATTTTTTAATCCAAGTTTCTCCATTGTGGAATAAAATTGATTTACGAGAACGTAAAATGTCCATTTGTTCAGGTGTTACATTTACAAAGCCATTGGCGAAGTACAAAATCTCAAGCAGACCTTTTTTAGATATAGATCGATAAAACTTTTTATATCGTATTTTACGAATACATGTTTATTTTTGTAATTTTGTGGAACCAAGAAATGCGCCGACCTGTATCCTTCCATTGATTGGCTTGTGTAGCGATCCTTAATGTAGTCGGACAATTTTTTTACTACTTCTTGGCTTATTTTAGCCAATTCAGTTTTGTTTGGGTTTAATAGTCTAAAAGAAGGTTTAAAAGGATTAAAGAAAGTTAAAAAAAAAAAATCAGACGAAAAATATGAAAAATAAGAAAAACAGCATAATCCCAAAACTGTAAACTCTGTCTGGAGAAGAAAAGAGCTATAATTATTTTGTGACGTACGGTGGCTGTTACTAATTAAGTATAACCCAAGACGTCAATGTTAAGATAAAACAGTATTTAATTACAACTGCAAATAAAAACTTGACAAGAACAAAGAAGTAAAAGTCAAACCAAAGATCATTAACCATTTCAGTGAATACCTTGTTAGTAGAGCGGCTCGGGTTAACGTCCGTTAAAATCCTAGAGCAAAACCCAAGTCATCGACGCACACTAATTCGACTTGATAGTTCCACTCAATAGTCAAACAATAATCACTCCAGTCAGTAGCCTGACACCGCTATTTATACACCTGACGTAAAATATATTCATTAGTCAAGAGTGTCACACTCGAACCTCGGTGTCGGTATTTACTCATGTTCTTCCTAGATGATAGAACACCTTCAACTTTCCAGTATCTTCAGGTGATTTAGTCCGAAAAATTGAAACCAAGGTAGCTTGATTGGCTGATCTCCTAATTTTTTAAATTTAATCGCTCAGCATGTAAAAATTTTATTTTCTCATACGTCTATTAAGCATTTTAATACTACTCTTTCCAGGTGTAATTCAACTCTGAGCAATAACTACTTTATATACATATATATATATATATATATATATATATATATATATATATATAATATCACACATTGATTGATGGTGTTAATAAAATAGTGTTCGATGCAATATAACAGGGCTCTAAATTATATATTAATAAATATACATTTCTCTGATCAACGTTAACACGACTTGTTTTTACATCCACAACGCAATCTTGAGGAAAAATGTATATATATATCACAAAGAAGAAACCTTTCTCAACCAACGCGTTTCCTGTCTTAAAGAAAAGTTTTCCTTTAGTCTTTTATTTATATTGTGACTAGGGACATATTTACTAAATTTTAAAGTATATTAGTTATATATATATATATATATATATATGTCTGTGTGTGTGTGTCTGTGTCTGTGTGCGTGTGTGTACGTGTGTGTGCGTGTGATTGTATGTATGTAAATTTGGGAAGCAAACACTCTCTAATACATGTTTCGTTAAAATCCCTCTGAAGCTGCTTCTTTCATTGAGTTTTTTTTTTGTTTGTTTGCGAACTTAATGCGTGTAGAAATGGTACAAATGATTGTTCGCCTTGAGCGATTTCCTCTTGTCCATACGCGATTTTCAAAGATTTGGGTTGTGCTATTGCAAATGGCGTGCAAGTGGCCGGATCCTAGAATTAAATATATATTTATATCTTGCACACCAGATACAATAGCAATACCAAAGTCATTGAAAATCGCTAAGAGTTTAGCCGAAATCTCATGGAATGTAAATGCATTTGGACAAATCTCTACAAACACTTAGTTCCATAATGAAAACTTCTGTCTACACACAAGAAAAACGCAAAAACAGAATTAAAATGAATTATTATTATTATTATTATTTTAATAAAATTATTATTTTAATAATAATTATTATTATTATTATTATTTTATTTCAATTGACAACATCTCCGATGTTTCGGTCGGTTGATGATGGCTATAATTCAACTCCTCTCTCCTACTTAATGACACAACGTTTTCCTTAAGACATGAGCTGATTCAAGCAGTGCTGCTGTCTGCACCCCCATCCAGCACGATGTTAGGCATCCTGAAAATGCAGAGATGTTCTTAATCCCGTGTGTCGCAACGACAAAAGGGAGAATTTGAAATGTCACTTAATATATTTCACCTTTTTGTCCCTTCCATGTCTTCGTACCTATGTATTTTGGCCTGCTCCGTTTCCACGATATTCTTATCCCAAGGTACTCCAACGAATATCAGGATCTGTTCGTTGGTTCAAATGTGAGATCAGGACGATTGTTTTTGCAAGTGCTTATCAAATAAAACCTTCTTCTTCTTCTTCTTCTTCTTCTTCTTCTTCTTCTTCTTCTTCTTCTTCTTCTTTTTCTTCTTCTTCTTCTTATTTTTCTTCGTCTTATTATTATTATTATTATTATTATTATTATTATTTGCTTTGAATTCTGGGGTGTATTCATTTCCTTCCGGGTCCCGACCAGAAACCTAAGGTCAGAAATGGCATCTTGACATTTTCCACTGAGCAATTAAAAAAAAAGACACTTAATTTACATAAATAAAGCTCTTCGTAAGGTGTGGGCTGTACTCGTGAGAACAATTTTTTTGTATTTCTTTAAGGCATGTGCTGCCAGGAATTCCTTCAATGAGTCTTCTGGAATCTTTTCCAATCAATCCGAGGGCTCCAACTACAACAGGGATTGTTGATGTTCTCATGTGCCACATTTTTGAGATATTCGATTTCAAGATAAGGCTCTTTTTAGGGTGTGAGCTATGTTTATGTGAATATTTTTTGTGCTTCATTAAGGCAGGGGCTGCCAGGAATCCACCCAAAGAATCTATCAGAATCTTTTCCAATCAAACCAAGGGCTCTAACTACAACTGAAATTATTGACGTCCTCGTGTGCCACATTTTTAGACTTCCACTTCTAGATCCTTTAACATGTCCCGAAAAGAGATATATTTGTTCGAAGTAGCAAAGTGGTTTTGGACTACTGTAACCGAGTAGGACAATCTAGCAGGTAACCGTAATGGAGTGGTCCTCGTCGTACTGGTAGGCAATAAATGAATAGGCGTCCATAGGTGTAATCCATGTACCTCCACATCAGTCTGTATTTATGGTTGACACCAGTCAATCATATTACTGTGAGGGGGAACCCAGGTGTATGCATATTCATTACATCATCCTTGTATTTTGATAGATCTTTGAGGATCTTCAAAGGATCACCATAGTTTGCAGGAACTACCATGTCGATAAGAAAGCACATCCTGTTCTTGTGAACTTTGATCCCCATGTATGAGCGATTAGCTTAGATTGTTTTACCTGTGCGTATTGTAAAGTTCCATCAAATTGTTACAGTTTCTATGTCTACAACCGGGTCTGGGTAATGTTTATACCAATTTTTTGCAGTTTCCTCTCCGCAAAAGTTTCAAATATCCCAGTTTATATATTGGCCCACCCAGTAACTCTGTGTTTTATATTCAGTCGATGCTAATACCGTGAAACCTGATACAAGATATCACAGAATCTGCATTCGGGGTCAACACAGTTTTTCGGTATGTTTACTTTGTAATTTCTAGTTAGTAAGCATTGGTCTTGTGCTGCAAGAATAAATCCTTCGGTTTTAGCTTTTAACTTTGCAATACGTAACCACTGTTGGGTATGTGGTTTGTCTACATCAGCTCGTTTGGAACAAATCGAGTATTAACCATGAAGCTGTTTATCTTACCATCGTTTCTGCATTTGATACATTGCATTTAAAGTTGATTTCTTTTCCACTGCTGTACGTGGATTAGGGCTTATTGCTATTCTTCATCCACTTGAAATATCATTTTCAATTTGTTGGCTTCGTTTATTATTTCTTTTACGTGCTTTGACACAGAGCATCATTCAGATCATATTATTATTATTATTATTATTATTATTATTATTATTTCCTTTGATTCCTGATGTGTACTGTTTTCTTTCCGGGTCCCGCCCCGGGACCTAAGGGTAGAAATGGCATCATGACATTTTCCACTGGAAAAAAAACAAAACAAGAACAAAACATTTTGCATAGACAAGGCCCTTCGTAAAGTATGGGCTGTACTCATGAGATCATTTTTTTTTAATTTCTTTAAGGCATGCGCTTCCAGGAATCCCTTCAATCAGTCTACTGGAATCTTTTCCAAACAATCCGAGAGCTCCAACTACAACGCGAATTGTTGATGTTCCCATGTGCCACATTATTGAGATTTCGATTTCAAGGTCTTTGTATTTTGATAGCTTTTTGAAGATCTTCAAAGATACATTGCAATCTGCAGGGACTGCTATATCAATAAGGAGGCACTTTTTGTGTGCGATTTCTAATAACAATGTCTTGGCGGTTAGCTTTGTCTATGTGTATTGTGTAGTCCCATAAAATTGTAACAGGTCCTATCTCCGTAACCGGGTCTGAGTGGTGTTCATATCACTTTCTTTCAGTTTCCTTTCTGATTATTATTATTATTATTATTACAATGACACAAAATTTTAGCCATAGGAACAAATGAAGCAGTAATAATTTTAGCGCTAAATTCCTATGACCAAATGTATAAACTGAAAAAGTTTCGCCTTTTTTACCGCTACTCACAGAGAGTGTGCGCGTCTCCACCACTTTCTGTAACCAAGTAAATATTTCTAGTGACAGGGGAAATATTTACGAATCAAGTCCTGAATGTTAAAAAAATTTCACCTAGAATGTTTTTGAAAATGTCAGCGTTCTATCTGCAGATTGCGCAATGGAAAATCATGGATAAATTGGGATGTTATATATATATATATATATATATATATATATATCAAGCCTCTAAAGTTTAGAATTATAACCTTTCAGACAGTTAATCTTACCAAAGAGGAAACAGCGACTAAAAGAAAGTATTATTTACCCATACACCCTCCTTCCACCCAAAGCCAATTCCTCTGGCATTCCTTACCAATATCTCTCTTCTAGGTAAATACTTAATGCCTTTGGACCGTCTGGGGTTGTGAGGGTCGTAACACAGGGGATCGTGTAGCGCCCCTCCCACGCGTCTGGCTGGCACCAACAATGTGTACTCAAATCAAGCGAGGGTCTTAACGGCTTCGTGTTAATTAACTCTTTGCTGTAATTCTGTCACTTGTTATCGTAATCCACTCGTGCGAATTACAGCGGTTCCGTTTCCAGGCACCCAACTATCCATCTCACTAGCTCTACCACCCTCTAGCCTATCTTCCATCCGCGAAATAAACGACGGTTCACCAGCACGATCATTCTTTTCACTTCCCACCCCCACAGTGCATGCCCTAAAAGAAAAAGAAAATTTCTAAAAGAGACCCCCTAATCTTTGGGTCCTTTTTTTCTATACGCTCTACACGTTATCCCAAATGCTTTTTTCTGTATTACTGTTCTGAAGAAAAATCTTTTTAAAATCTTTTTCGTACTACAGGGACAACGAGCTTATTTGAAATGCCATTGAGTCTAAATTCAACTTTGGTCGGGTGCATAGCGAAACGTAGGTTTGAACCAGATTGGCGTAGCTAGGATCATTCAATACGAACATTGTTTGGTTTAGTGGTGGGGTACTGTTAAAATTCTTTCATTTCCTTTCCCGAGGGACTAAGTTCGTGATGTTCGTTTCTTTAAAAAAATAAAGAAACTTCAGCAAGGAAAATATATCTAGTTAAAAATCTGCTGGAACGAATCGTACATGAAATGGATTTAAATGACGCTAGACAATCTTCTTTTCTTACTAAATTTTCACCCAGAGGCAAAGATCTACTTAAGAATGAGATTAACAGCACTTTGCAGGTTATTTAAAGCCAAAAATATATTTTTAGATTTTAGTTAATAATAGTTTAATGATACAAGTCTTACTAATTAATCCATAGATGGAGGGACAAAAGCTGTATTCATACATTTCCCAATGCTATTTGCTCGTCAGTGAATATATTGAAATTGAAACACGGCTCTCCGATAAACCATTCTGAGCCATTATCCATTACACCACCTACACATCCAAGCTTACAGCACCTGATATCCCCAAGCGGTCACCCATCTAGGTAGTAACCAGGCTCGATGTTGCTTAACATCGGTGATCGTACGGGAATTGGTGTTTCGACGTGATATGGCCTGAGCCACTCAAGATAGAGGATTTTTAAATGCGGTTTTTGAATCGACTTAGATGGGGGAAATAAATGCAGATTATGAGGCTGTGTAAGAAAAATTAGATGTAATGCTAGACTTAAAGTGTTTAAGATTGCAGTGCCCGGGAAAGCATCCTCACCGGAGTATGTTCTGTAAAGTTGCGGCTCTTGGGAAGAAACTGTTCAAATGGAACTTCCTTCTTACGAAGGAAATGCGAACGGAATGAGGATGGCGTACATCTGTGTTTATAGCACGGATAGTCATAGCTGTGAACGTTTCAACTGATTTCAAAAATTAAAAATTTTGAAAAAGAGCCATTTAAATTTGTTAAGTATATAATAAGCAAGAATACAGTTTGAGTAGTTAGTTCTGTAAATAATTTATAATTTTCCATGAATATAGCTTCCTTATTTTGACTTTATGAGCACACACGATAAACAAAACCTTTTAATGAAAATATTTTGTTTGTTTTTTTTTTGTTCGTTTTTATTTATCATATAAAAGGCATGAAGAACATTCAATATATATATATATATATATATAAATAAAACAGAGGATGTCTGTCTGTCTGTCCCTGTGATTCCTTTTCACTCGAGATCCAT
This sequence comes from Acanthosepion pharaonis, assembly GCA_903632075.3. NCBI lineage: Eukaryota > Metazoa > Mollusca > Cephalopoda > Sepiida > Sepiidae > Acanthosepion > Acanthosepion pharaonis. The sequence continues at coordinate 477,346 of CAHIKZ030000025.1, forward strand.
CCAATCGGTTTTAACCAAAATTGGTACATATATTGTACAATGTAAGGTTCTTAGCGTAAAAATCAATAATTTAAAAAAATCAAAAATCGATAAAGCCAATCAAAAATCGATAAATTCAACTTTTTTCCCTCCGATTTCGTTCAAACTCTGTATGTAGGTTAATTACATCATGACGAGCTCAACAAGATCTCATTTTTATTTCTACGCCACTGCGTTTAACGAAAATTCTATTTCAACACAAATTTTAAACTAAAAACTCCCTCAATTTTCAAGCAATCTAATAGAAACTTGACTCAATTGTAGCCCACAATAAGTTGATTGTTTAACAGTCATTTATTGAAAATCCGCGTAAACAGCGAAAAATGGCAATTTTTATTGGTTTCTTTCTTATTTTTTGTTGATCTTTCAACCAGTTTTCATCTAACTTAACAATTGCTTTATAAATGTATCCTCTTTTACATCCCTGGTAGCACACTGACAAATTGATTTTCAAAAACTCCATAATAATTGTTGTTTGAAGAGGTTCTTCATGTTGTCTGTTTTACCCCTTCATGTCCTCGGCTAACTTCAAATGAATAAATACAGACTACTTCTGTTATATCAGTGACAGCATTAATTCAAAATGTTTTTTTAATGAAATTACTTTAAAGTAATTGAAGAAGATAGACTTTGTTACATCTAAACATGATGCTGTTTTTGCTCCATTCTAAATGAACGCTTTTTCTGATCGACCAGCTGGGTATGACTGCTCGTATAAAATATAACAAGACAACTGGAGACTAAACGATATACCAATAATATTTTAAATGAGATCTTTGAAAATCCGACGGTACGAATATTGTGATAATATACCACAGAACAATCGGAAGGATAATGACCATCTGAAATTTACTGTAAAAATTTAAAGAAATACGATAAAAGAAATATTTGTAAGAAAGGAATAATAATTAACAATTTTTTTCTGAGCAATTCATGAATTAGTATTACGAAGTATATCTATCTATCTATCTATCTATCTATCTATCTAATACTAAAAGTTTGTGATTGCGTGCGTGCTTGTGTGTCCGGCGCATAATTATTTACGAGTTGTTTATACAGTAAGTATTTTAATTTTAACTTTCGTCAGACAATTTTTTAATCGTAATATTTTTAAGTTAAAGACAGATGCAAAGAGACCCCGCTTTGCTGTTGCGTCCAGTTGTTTGTAGAAAAATTATTTATATTTCTGCTTTCTTTAAACGGACACAATTTTAAATATTTAAAAATATTTTTTGGCATATTTAAAAAACATTTTCAAGTGAATATGATTTTAAAATATTTTTTGGCATATTAAAAAATATTTTAAAGTTAATCTAATTTCAAAAATATTTTAAGTGAATAAGATTTAAAAATACGAGCTGTTTATAGAGTAAGTATTTTTATTTCAACATTCTTCAAACAGACGATTTTTTTTAATGTTGAAATCAACTTCAATGTTTTATAACGTGAACATTCAATGACCCAATGGGTTATGGGTAGTCTAGTATTAAATAAGTTTAAGTCATCATCAAAACGAGAATCATGAATGTCAGATATGGCGTCTATCATGTTCAGAAATGTCTAAATTATTAGCTATATGTAACCGTTTTCTTTGAACAATGATTAAAATGGATTCAAGCCAAAGCAACCTTTGGATATGAAAGAAAACGGTTTTTACCAGATCCTATATAATGGCGCTAAAAAGTAACAAGCGTAGATCTTTACCAAATAGCAGAAATCACATCACTTGGAGACTTCCAACAGTAACAGCAGCAAAAATGGATAGCAACTGTAACTAGAACGGAAACAATAATGCACAAAGATGTTGACTTTCCACACTACCTTAAACAAAATCTTTGGAAGAAAATTTCAATCAATACGAGAAGGATCAGTAACAGTAAACGGTATTAATAAAAAACATTTCGTAAATTGTCCTAACTGTATAATATAGCATAATACAGTATAATATTATCATTATTGCATAATAATATTATTGTATAATACTCTGATATAGTATAATAGTATCATAGTATAATATAGTATTAGAAAAAGAAGTCAGCGGTAGTCGGGATCATTGAGTCAATTTATTTCGCCAGGGCTCCTTACAGTTTTGAATTCAGAGATTTCCTTCTCCTAAGCCGGTTGCCAATCAAGTCAACAGAATCCAGTCTGTCCTGGAATTTACTCATAGCTGGGTGGAAAAAAAAGATGAATTCTTACTTTTCACAAGGGTATTAGTACATACGTGAATGTAAACAGCACGACTCGAACTTGGCACTCCGATTCCTCATTCCGAACCGCAGTCCATTATTCCACTATAATAATATAACACACACACACACACACACACATATATATATATGTGTGTGTGTGTGTGTGTGTGATAATGCTCTTGCAGAAATTGCCTGACAACCATGATTGGGTTCTTCTGCTTGTGTGGCATGGTGCAGAGTCCATTTGCCAGATATAGGGTCTTCCAGCAGCCACCCTCTTGACCCAGGGCAGGACTAGCTCCTTTAGGCACTTGAAGTATGCCTCCGTGTTGAGTCTGAAGCCTTCACCAATAAATACAGGAGCTCTTCTCTTATCAGAACGACCAGAGTGTGCTTCCCGAGCTGTCGTACCTTCGTACTCACCATCCCCGTGACCCGTAGTGTCGTAGCGGTACCATGTGTATTGCAACCGCATTAGACCTGGTTTTCTTGGACAAGATAACCTGACGGAGCCCAGCCCTCTCCAAGCCGGTTTTGAATTCAGAGTTTTCTTTTTCCTAGAACGGTTGCCACGCAAGGCTATAGAACCTAGTTTATCCTGCTATTTACCCATAGTTTGAAGGAGAAAAAGAGGATTCATACCTTTCCCAAGGTTTATATATATATATATATATATATATATATATCTTTCCTAATCATATTCAGCGAAACATGTTTAAAACATTATATTTTGGCAGCAAAACCTCTTTTAAACATGTTTCGTTGAATATGACAGACTAGGAAATATTGATTCATTTTTTTTATTTTGTTTGTACATCATTCTTAAAATGGCTAAAATGTGACCGAAAGCGCTTGGGACAATGGGCAATGCACTCACTTGCTCCAACCAAGCGTAAAATTTAATAAAAAATTGAATCAAATTTTCCTCGTCTGTCATATTCAATGAAGCATGTCTCTTTTATGACAGCTACGCAATATCTTTATCTACCATAGTTGTTACAGCTACACAACATCTTTACCTAGTATTTCACGCAGAAATTATATGGCTGAATCCCAATCTACGAGAGGAGAGGTAAAACTATCCGGTATCCTGCTGTTTTTAATTTTTTCGGTAATTTGTTCATCTATTTCAAATTATTATAATTAAAAAGAGAAAAAAAATGGCGAAGAGAAAAAGATGTGCCCGTTCAGTTTGATGCTTGATATGTGCCGTAATATCTCTCAAGGACAGTCGATACAGACTTCTGGCCCTCATGAACGGTAAAGTCAGGGCAAGATAAAGATAAATAAATAAATAAAGCCTTTTGTTGTAATCATTATCAGGAACTCTTGGCCGTAAAAAGGCGCGTCGCTCGTGTTTATCTTGGAGGCTCATGTCTTATCGGATCGTATTACATCAACACCCAGAGGAACTGACTCAGGGATCAAAGAGAAAGAGATCAAGGGATCACGTGGTTTGAGATTATTCAAGACTGTAATCCACGCCTTCGGTTCTTTATTATCAAAGATCGACAATAATTTGCTGCAGTTGTAGATCTGATAAATGAATAAAAAATATATATATACACATGAATATATACACATATACCATGAAGGAGACCGGCTGTAGTGTTTCTTGGAGTCTGAGTCATGGACATTGGGTTAAAACAGCACAAATTAAATGTCTTGCCTTTTCTTGTTTTCAGTTCATTGTGTGGCCTTCACAAAATTTTATCCGTCCTAGGTACGACGATAAACTACATCTGCGTCCTGGTTAAGACGATAAACTACGTCCAACAGCAAGGCCTCTGATCAGGAGGTTTTGAGGAGCGTGGTATCACTTCTTAATTGCAGGTGTTCCCAGGTCCACTCTGACCCGGGGTGGTAGCACCTGTAAGGATCCCAGCTATGGGCAAATAGTTAACCCCCAAACTGTGGACCAAACACTATGAAAGTGTAGAAATACTTTTTAAAAATGTTATTAACAGCAAAAAGTTTTTGAAGACAAAAATTATTACCAACAATACATCTTTGAAAAAAGATATTACCAGCTATACTTTTTTGAAAAAAATTACAAGCGATAAATTTTTGAAGAAAAAATATTACCAGAAATAGATTTTTGAAGGAAAAAAATTTTTACCAGCAGTAGAAATCTTGTCGGCATTAAATAACCTATTGAGGTTGATATGCCGTAAAAGAAAACAAACCAAACCACAAAATTTTATAAGAGATGGTGAGAAAAAAGCACGATAAAATAGTCGCTCCAGTATTCCTAATGTTGAGATTAACACATAATAATAACTGTTCCATTTTTGGTTTATAGATAGTTAATACATGACTGTTAAGTGTTAATTGATTTTTACGGATTATCCACATTTTGCAGGTTTATTTAAAACCAGAAAATATTTTTAGATTGTAAGAATATCCTTAGCATATAATAATGATTTTAGTGATACAAGTCTTACTAATTAACCCATAGTTGGGAGTGGAAGAGGTGAATTCATACCTTTTCAAACGATCCCGACTGGAATTGAAACACAGCTCTCTGATTTCCAATTCTGGGCCATTATCCATTACGCCATCCGTAAATAAAAGCTTATATCACCTGGTGTTGCTAAGCGCTCACCTATCTAGTTACTGACCAGCTCAACGTTGCTTAACTTCGATGATCGTAGCAATTTTACATGATTATACAGTAAGTATTAATGGTAATGATAATGGTTTGTTTTGTTTTACGGCATATCAATACTTCCGTGGGTTATTTAATGCCAAGTTTTTTATTGCTGGTAATATTTTTTCCTTAAAAAATGTGTTGCTGGTAATTTTTTTTTTTTTCAAAAATGTATAATAATTTTTTCCTTCAAAAATTCATTGCTTTTAATAATTTTTACAAAAATGTATTGCTGGTACTAAAACCTATTTTTACACTTTCATAGTATTTTGACCCCAGTTTGGAGTTAACTATTTTACCCATAGCTGGGACCCTAATAGGTGCTACAACCCAGGGCCAGGGCGGACCTGGGAACACCAGCAATTAAGAGGTGGTTTCACGCTCCTCAAATCATTCTGATCATAGGCCTTGCAACCGGGCGTAGTTTATTGTCTTACCCAGGACGCAGATGTAGTTTATCATCATGCCAAGGACGCGGATGTAGTTTATCGTCAAACCCAGGACGGGGTAATGATAATGGTAAAATTATATGTAGGAATAATGGGACGGATTGTAAAATTGACACGCGGAGTTCCAATTCAAACCGAGCCACCTATGATCATTTTTGCACAAATGCCCTTCGGAAAAGCATGAATTCGTCTTTTTTCCCAACAGCAATGAATTAAATAGCAGGGTAGACTGAATACCCTAGCCTTGTTTCGGGATTATTGAAGACGAATCCATACCACCATGTTATTATTATCAATCATCGACAATGATATCCTACAGTTTGTTAAATAAAAATGGTGGATAATTTTTTTACAATGATTTACAATTTTATGTAAAATTTCCTGTACAAGGCCAAAGAGACACTCGGTGTAGATGGTGACAGAGTAGGATGCATAGTTTATGCGGATATTTAGGGAAGATAACGTTTAACCCTAATCTTGAACAGGATAAGATTGTGGTGGTCATTAACTTGGAAGTTGGTTCCACAGAACAGCGGTTGGTAGAAAGAAACTGCCACAGCGGAACTTAAATCAAACCAATGGAATATGAAGAGAATGTAGGTGGTTCGCAACAATATAAGAGGAATGGTGTGGTCTTAGTCATGAAAGCAAGAACTGATGGAAATAAGGAATATATTTCGTCTGAACATTTTACTGTCAAAGAGACTCAACCTCGGCTGATAACGATTCCAAAGCAGTAGAATACTTGTAATCGGCTGGGCCCTCAACCGGTGGCTAGAATAGAAACATCTGGACTATCAAACCGTGGCTAACAACCGGTCGAAACCAGTAGAAGCCTCAAGGTAGACTGAAAACTGGGCTAGCAACCTGTTGGGACAAGTAGAAAGCTCACGGTATACTGGGATATCAGTCCTCGACTAGCAACCAGTCAAAACCAGTTCAAGGTACGCTTGGCTCTCAAACCTCGACTATCAACCAGTCAAAACCTATAGAACCCTCAACATAGGATGGGCTCTCAAACCTCGGCTAGCAACCAGTTGAAACTAGTAGAAAACTCAAGGTAAGCCTCTCTCTTAAACTTTGACGAGCAATTTGCTAAAACCAGTAGAATCTTCAAGGTATGATGAGGTCTCTAAACTTAGCTAGCATCCATTCGAAACCTGTAGAATCCTCAAGGTAAGCCTGGCTCCCTACCATTGGCTAGCAAACAATGGAAACCAATAGAAGCCTCAAGTTAGGATGATCTCTCAAAATAACACTCGGGAACATCTGTAACTAGTAGAATCCTCACGGTTGGCTGGGCTGTTTAACCTTGGCTCTTAACCCGTCTAAACCAGTAAAAATCTCAATGTGTGATGGACCTTCAAACTTTGGATAGCAACCATTCGAAACAAGTAGAGACGTCAAGGTAGACCGGGATCTCAATATTCGGCTAGCCACGTAGACTGGTCTCTCAATCCTCGGCTTGCAACGATTCGAAACCAGTAGAAACATCAAGGTAGCCTGGGCTATGAAACCTCGACTAGCAACCAGTCGAAACCGGTAGCGCCCACAAAGTAGACTGTGCTCACACTCCACGGCTAGCAAACCAGTCGAAACCTTAGAAAACTCAAAGTAGGCTGGTCTCGTAAACCTGTGAAACCAGTAGAATACTAAAGGGACGCTGAACACTACAATCTTGGCTACCAACCAATCGAAACCAGTAGATGCCTCGTGGTAGGATGGGCTCTGAAAATTTCATTCGCAACCATTCTAACCTCGTAGAAACCTCACGCTTGGTTGGGATGTTTAGCCTTGGCTCGCAACCCGTCTAAATCAATAGAAATCTCAAGGTTTGTTAGCAATCAAACCTTGGCTAGCAACCATTCAAAAGAAGGGGAAACCTAAAGGTAGACTGGGATCTGAGTACTCGACTAGCAACCAATCGATACCTGTAAAATCCCCAAGGTAGGCTGGGCTATCATCAGACCTCAGCTAGCAACAAGTCGAAAGCAGTAGAAAACTCAAGGTAGGCTACTCTCTGAAACCTTGACTAGCAACTTGCTGAAACCAGTAGAAAACTTAATGTAGGCTGTGCTCACACATCTTGGCTAACAACTAGTTGAAACCTGTATAAAACTTAAGATAGGCTGGTCTCGCTAGCAGTCTGCTGAAACCAGTAGAAATCTCAAGGTAAGCCTGGCTTCCTAGTATTGGCTAGCAAACAATGGAAACCAGTAGAAGCCTCAAGTTAGCATGATCTCTCAAAATAACACTCGGGAACATCTGTAACTAGTAGGAACCTCACGGTTGGCTGTTTAACCTTGGTTCGCAACCCGTCTAAACCAGTAAAAACCGCAATGTGTGATGGACCTTCAAACTTTGGATAGCAACCATTATCTATAAAGGCATATAACTTAACTACATTCCATAGTTACACCAGTTCAAATCTTCGCATTAAGACCAACCCTGCCATGCCCATTGTAGCGAATCATGCTCATTGCTTTTGTATTCCATTGGTAAGATATATGTTCCACTCAAGCAGCTTCTTCCAAAGAACCGCTGCTTTGTGGAAACGATTCCCAAGAGTATGCTTTCCCGATCACTGCAATCATTAACCTCTTCATGTCTCGGCTTAACTATTATCTTCCCCATCTATCCCTATAAACTGTGCTTCTTACTATGTATCCCTCTACCTTGACTGGCTCATGAGCCTTGTATAGGGTGAACATCATTGTAAATAATTATGAGAAAAAGAAAAGGTTATTGAGAGAGAACAATAAAAGAATTAAGAAGGAACAGTAAGACATATAATCCGGTGTTCTTATAGGTATTTTTACATTATTTTATAGGTAAATTTACAGAGCATTAATATTATAAATTAATTGATTTAAAATATGGCTTTTTTCCGCTACACAATTCTAACCATGTTTCAAAAATTTTTGAAACATGGTTAGAACTGTGTAGCGGAAAAAAACATATTTTAAATCAATTAATTTTTATATATATATATATATATATATATATATATATATATGTGTGTGTGTGTGTATTTGTGTGTGTGTGATAGAAATTAGGCTGATTTTAGATAATTATAATTAAGTAATTCCTCGAGTCTAGAATTGAAACCCGGACAGTTATATTTACCAGGCAAACGTCATACCAGCTGTTCGAACAGGGTTTAATTTATATATATATATATATATATATATATATATATATATATATATATATATATATATATATATATATTATTTTATAAAAATTTTATAAAAAATTTATAACATAAGTATGTTATAAAATCACTACAAAAATAGCCATTTTGTTTCAACACACTCTGTGTCTTATCAAGTGATGGTGTTGAAAGAAAATAAATGGTTTTAAAAGTGTGTTGAAACAAAATGGCTATTTTTGTAGTGATTTTATAACATACTTATGTTATAAATTTTTTATAAAATAATTATATCTGCTCTACTTTGTATTGAGCACTCTTTTAAGAATAGTAATTGTTAGTTATTGAATTCATTCCGAATATACCAATTATATACTTTGGTATATATATATATATATATATATATATATATATATATATATATATATATATATATATATATATATATATATATATATATATATATATATATATATATATATATATATATATATATATATATATATATATATATATATATATATATATATTAAAACCCTGTTTCGAACAGCTGGTATGACGTTTGCCTGGTAACATAACTGTCCGGGTTTCAATTCTAGACTCGAGGAATTACTTAATTATAATTATCTAAAATCAGCCTAATTTCTATCACACACACAAAAACACACACACACATATATATATATATATATATATATATATATATATATATATATATATATATATATATCCAGTTAAACGTTTTGACTTAAGAGCCTCCTTAAGTGACTAGAATGCAGTTTTATACCTTAATTTTGTTAATATTTGCATCAGCGTAAAAGAGATTTCCTAGAGTTTCTTTAAACCAAATTAAATATATCCTTTATGTTAAATTTTTAGATCGTTTCACTTCACTATATTTTGTCATCTTTTAAACAGCTTCATGATTCCAAACTTTCAGAGATATTTTTTCTAGTGTTTCCCGGCGTAAAAACTGCTCCGGTTATATTTCGATGACCTTCAAGAAATTGATTTATCATTCCTTCTTAGCCTGAAGAACCTGAAGACGCGAAATAGAAAAGGAATGAAAGTAATTAAAGATAAACTGAAGGAAATGCAAAACTAATTTTCACGGTTGAAATCCTCGCAAATTACATAAACAGAATCAAGTAGAATGCGTGTCCATTTTAGATAATGTGTTCATTAAGAGTGGAAGTTGTACATACCGACTTAAAAGTATGTCTTAATTACAGTATATTGTAAATTAGCTGGCGAACTGACACAGTTCTAATGAGTTCAGATTACTTTGATCATAAACTGTGACAGGGCAAATATCTACCATTTTGATCCATGACATTTTGTTTCATTCACTTCAATATATATCAATAATTTCTCAGCGCCAAACTTCACACATTGTGACCATAACAATCAACATAATCCCAGTAGGTCAAGGCATAATAATGACAATTATTCAACTCCAAAATTTACACTCCATGACAAAAACATCAGAACACTGCGAGGGTCGGCTGAAAAGTACAGAGGCTCTCATGGAATTTGACCAAATGAGGTTTATTTTCCAACATAGCCCCTCCCCACCTTTTGGTATTGAAGAGCTTGGATCCCATTGTTGAAGAGGTCTTTATTCTGTTGGTCAAAAATTCCTCAAATATGACATCATCATACAGGTTCACAGCAAAGTCTTTTTTTTTGTTGTGGAACAGATGATAATCAGATGGTGACAAAGGAGGAGAATAGGGAGGGTGATCTACCAGTTCATAGTCCCGGTCACCCACGGAAGCCATTAAAACCAAGGACCTGTGATCTAGAACATTATTCTAATGAAACATGACCAATTTAGTCAGATTTTAAATTTTTAGCTGTTAATAATAAGCGTTGAAATTAATACATGCAAGTTTTCACAACATATGCAAACAAAAGGTTCGGAAAGAACCCCCCCCCACCATCAATACTGGAAAGAGAAAAAACAACTACTGCAATTGAGAAAACGGTTCTCCTGAAACACTGTTTTCAGAGAAAAACCTTGTAAATTTCAAGCGGATGCAGTAGAGGGTGTTAGGCGAACAAATACCAAATGTTTCCTTATAAGGAAAACCGTTACTATTACCATTAAGATTATCATTCCACTTTCCGGTTCAATAACCGTTATACAAATCGTATAATTCTTACAGCATGGATAAACACTACTAGTTTTGTTTTTAATCAATTCACAACAAGGAAGGTAACAATGCCACTAAGACGGAATAGTCTTCTGGGAGAGAAATAAAATGAAAACATTTTAGAAGGAACCAGAAAATCAATCCTAAACTGGAAACAAAGGATAGATGTTTACTCTTGTTCAAAAGATCCGGGAGGGTGGGTGCAAACAGGACGAGAGATGAGCCTATAAGAAGGAGAGCTTTTGGTAAATATTTAATTTATGAAAGCATGTGGCAATAGAATAAAAAAGCGTGTGTGTCGTCCTTAAAAATAGAATAAAAAGTGAATGCGTCTTCATAAACATTAGAATATAAAAATGAGTGTGTCGTAGTAAACAATAGAATAAAAAAGCGTGTGTCGTCATAAACAATAAATTAAAAAAGCGTGTGTGTCGTCCTAAACAATAAAATACAAAACCGTGTGTGTCGTCCTAAATATTACAATAAAAAACCTGTGTGTCGTCCTAAACAATAGAATGCAAAAACGTGTGTGTCGTCATAAAAATAGAATAAAAAAGCTTGTGTGTCGTCATAAATGTTAAAATAAAAAGCGTGTGTCGTCCTAAACAATAGAATACAAAAGCGTGTGTGAGGTCATAAAAATAGAATAAAAAACTTGTGTGTCGTCATAAATGTTAGAATAAAAAAGCGTGTGTGTCGTCATAAACAATAGAAAAACGTGTTTGTCGTCCTATACAATAGAATGAAAAATAAGTGAATCGTCCGAAACAATAAAAAGCGAGTGTGTCGTCATAAATAAAAAAAATTAAAAAAAGTCAGTGTGTTGTCATAAACAATAGAATAAAAACGTCATTGCTACTTGATGTTTCAATTACTTGTATCAAATAAATAAACTGATTATATAAACAGGGATTTAGTCAAGACAAAAGAAATGTTGAACGCTTCAAGGAGGTTAGAAGTACTCATACCAGTCCCAGAATGCCTCCATGAAAACGAGGAAAGAGAAAGAGGAAATGAACCCGGCAAAGAAGTTAATCCAGGTAGAGTTGAGTGTGGTGTCACGTTAGTAATTTAAGACGTATAATAAAGTCAGTATGGTGAGCCTCGGACAAGCAGATGTTCATACAACGAACAAGAGCGTGAAAACAAAAGAAATAACTTTCAGCGCGCAAACATGACAAGTTGATATATAATATCGTCTGTGATGTTCAAAGATTTTATATTTCAAAATTCTCCATGTAATTTCGACGAGTAAGAACAGTGAAAGCAGTAAATAGGCCAAAACGTTATGATTGCGCTACGAAAGAGATCCGCAGTTGATCTAATTACACAAAGCCGGTAATGGTGAACGAATGACCGCGATTAAATCCGATTTATTTTCTGGTCAATAACTCCAAAACGCTAGGTTTTATCATAATTTTAATTGTTAACTGGAGTTCAGCATTTACATTTTAACGGAAATATGATGATTTCGAAAAATATTGATAGATATTTAGCTTGGGGATTGAAAAGCAAAATTTACCAATCCCACCTCTTCTCATTTCCTGAAAATTATTTTAATAGAAATTTGTTAAAAAAAATTAAACCGACAATAACAGTGGCTTATATTATCATTATCATCATACTTACTACCCAGGTTGTGTGTGTATCTGTTCGTTTATATATTGGATCGGATTTCCTACATTTTTCAACCAATTTCAACAAAACTTCACAGGACTACGTAATATTACCTTGCGGTGGTTCTGACAGCGCCAAAAATTGGAAAAACACAATTGTTTTTGCACAAAATCAATTTGAAAACACGATTAAGAGGCAACACTGTTGCCATAATGAAAGGGGGACAACTCATATCGAGTTATACTTATTATAAAACCCAGGTTGTTTGTGTGTGTGTGTTCATTTATATATGGGATCGGATTTCCTACATTTTTCAACCGATTTCAACAAAACTTCACTTTTTTGGGGGGGCAGGTAGTGTTTCTTATTGTGTTGCACACTTTTTTCTTAATTTTTACATTCCGAATGCTTTAAAAATCCACTTACAAGACAATTGTTTATAATAAAATTCTATTCAATCAGTAGACTCATAACGATTGAAAACAATGTTTTTGTTTGAGGAGTTTGGGTTTGACCAATTCGTAAAAAAAAAAAAAACTAATTAAGACATGCGTGTCCGTCAACCTTAAACAACAATCTTTGTCAATTTTATTTTTCAGTCTATCTCTTACTGTTACATCCCCGGGCAACGCCGGGATCTACTGCTAATATTTTATAATTTGCCTTTCTGCTGTGAGTCTTATGGTTAAATCACGCTAAACACACCGTTTTTCGGTCGATCACTAAAATCAAGCTCATCGATCACGATCACTTCTAAGATGGGGAACCACTTACCGAGTACTGTAAGCCACTTCCTACAACTTGGAATATGTTTCGGATTTAAGTAATCCATACAGGGTTGATAACCTGTAAAATCAAATCAATCAATAAAAAAAATTAAAAGAGTAATGGTATCGTTTTAATTTGTTATTTAACCATTTGAGCCCTGCGTCCCTGAACAATTTTAACCCATTTGAGCTCCTGAGTCAAAATTCGCAAATAACTGGTATGTAATGTTTCACGGTAGATATAAAAATAGTTACAAATGTTTACCCACTGTTCAACAGGTAGCTGGGCATTAAGTCATTTTTCCCTACCACTTTTCAACCGGTGGCTGGGCATTACGTCATTTTCCTCTTACCGCCGGTAAAGCGGTGATCAAGGCTCAAAGAGTTGGTCCTTGCTTTGAATATTGCTACCACATCTGATCCGGTGTTCTTGATCTATATTTACAGATTCTAGATAAGAATCCAAAGAATCTGCAATATTATTGGTCCCAACCTCGCATCTTGTTTTTTTTTTTTTTCTAGTTAGTAACTATATCATATATTTACACGGCAACCATTCGTCCTTACTTTGAATATTACTGTCACATCTGATTCAGTGCACGTGATCTATATTTAGAGATTCTAGATAAGAATCCAAAGTATTTGCAACATTCTTGGTGCCAACCTCGCATCTCGGCTTCAGTCACATTCCCGCCGCCGTAACGTAGCTTCCCTGAATCTTTTCCATAAATATGTTTATTTAGGTACCTCCATGAGATTGCTAAAAAGACCATAGCATGATGAAAAAACGCCAAACTTAACGAAAACAAAATTTTATCGTCTAAATGTTCATGTTATTATTAAGAAGAAAGATCAAAGTATTTTAGGGGTAATTTTTTTACATTTTTTTCATCGTTCCGAGCACGTCCGAAATTTTCGTTAAAAATCTTGTTTTTTTGAGTCAGCAAAATTGACAGATAATGCATCATGGCGTCCATTTTTTTTTCCATTTTATAAAAAAGATGAAAATCTCACTTTGAAATTCTTTTAAAAATCAATTATCATTTTTTCAAAACTTATTTTAAAAAAATCAAAAATCATAATGTTTATTTAAAATATTCTGAACCAAGATTAACTTAGCTTCTGCGCCGAAATAAAACAAAGCAGATCATAAACTTTCGCGTCGCTTGAGAGGTGTTGAATGACGTTTGACGGATTACGTGATCATAATTTGTTCTACGGAAGGCGAAAAGTGAAGTTATTTAGATTTAAGTGAAAAAATATTTACCTCGTTATTTTTAAGGAAAAATTTCAGCGCTCAATTTTTTTTTTGTACTTAGCTTTCACCTTTACATTTACGATGCTTTATGGAAAATATATCATAAAGAAATTAAAATAAGACTCTTAAGAGTGAGATTAAATTTCATATTTCATAAGAAAGGTATCTAATTAATTTATAGGTACCTTTCTTATGAAATTTTATCAGAAGTGTACATAAAATACTATAATTTTATGTACATTTACTATATTTTACTGTGTTATTTCTATTTCCATTCATTTTATTATTAATTTTGATATTCCATTTATGGAAAAATGTCGTAACTGAGATTAATATAAAAATAAGATCATATAAATTTCATAAAATGATGGTGATACTTGTAGGAACTCTTCTCAGTTGAAATTGAAAAATCAAATTAACTTCTCCACGCGTGTTTCGCAAAAGTAAAGGCCTTAACAGTGGAGAACAATGCTTAACTCAAATAACGCAACTTAATTGTATTCTGGTTGGTCTTCCGTACTTTATAATTACAGCCCGATTATAAACATAAAATTACATTTCTTAGTTACTGCGGATCTTCTGATTAGTCAAAATGATACAATTTACAACGCGCTAAAAAAGTTCTATCTCATAAGGACACTTAGGAAACCCGATGCGGCTTTTAACTAATTTTATAATATTTTAACAACTTAAATGTAAAAATCTATTATAATTAAAGAAATAATAAATAATTGTATTAAAAATTCATTTTTCATTGAAAAAATTTTTTGCTTTCAAAAAATATTGTCCATATTCATAAAAACAGCTAAAAGCATTTGGAATTAAATAATATCTTTGTTTTATTGAGTTTTGTATGTTACAATTCAGAGCTGATTTTCAGGTGGGGGTCCAATTAAAAACAAAAAAAAAGATGATTTGCATTCCCCAAAGCCTTGTGTTTTTAACTATTGTAATCACTAAACCCGATGCGATCGAATTTCTAGTGTTTTCATAAAATTAGTTATTGGGCGGGGGGTAATAAAATTAAAAAAATATTTCTGCCATGACTTTAATAAAAAAATATATATTTATAATAATTTCGATCATCTGTGAATAGTTTCTGAAAGTTTTCATTAACATCTGACAATTATTTTTTTATTTTTGCAAGATTTTCCAAATTAAAAAAATATACAAAAAAAAACGTGCTAAAAATTGTATATGTCATTTTACTAGTTCCGGTGATACAAAGTGAAACAAGCTTTTTTTTAATCAAAATTTAGAATGTTCTAAAAGGAAGGAATTTTATTTTTTTAAAGTTTGGCGTCTTTTTCATCATGCTATGCTATTTTTTTAGCGATTACGTTGAGGTACCTATATTTATGGGTAAACTTTAGCCTATGTTACATAAATTTTATGAATTTTGGCGCGTTACTAGATTGGCGAAAACGTGTCCGGATGTTACAGATGTAACCGTAAGTTCTATGCTTAAAGTTTCTATGTTTAAAGTCGCTTGTGGAATTCTCTCCTGACTCCATGCTTTCCAGCCAATTTTGATCTTCAAAATTTCAAATGCAATGTCAATTCTTATCTACTGTACTTCTGATTATTCCTTTTTTATAGTTCTCGCTCCTTAATAATTTTTCTGTTTTTTTTTTTCGTATTCTATCCAAATCAGTAACCCCTTGCATCTTAGTGGCTTTACTGCCTTGCTTGCAGTGAAATGAAAACAAATTTAAATGCAATGCCAATCGTTATCTAGTGACGTCTTGATTACTTTTCTATTGTTCTCGCTCTTTAATAAATTCTCTCTTTTTTCTTATTCTTTTACACTCAGTGACCCCTTGTGTCCTAGAGACTTTACTGCCTTGCATGGGGTGAAATGATTAGAAAACAAATAGAATGTTTGGTAGATTGGTATGTACATACAAGAATGGTTTGCAAATATTTTTGCTTGTCAGATGAGGATTGAAATATGAATAGGAAATACTTGGAAAGAAAGAGAAAATAATTTATGACAGTAGCATAGAAAACTAAATATAAACAGATAGAATATATCAGCGATAGTTCGTTTCATGTTTCAACGCCATGTATGTGGTGTTTTGGCTTAACCATTTATATATTCTGGGTAGTAAGCTCCATTGTATTATCCTGATGGTTATTTTGAAGGCAGTAACGGTTATGTTTCCAATTATTCTAAAGGCTAGAAATAATTTTGAATCCGAATGCGCATATTTCAAACTATTTACAATGTTGTTTCTGAATTTTTTACTCATTATTTATTATTGATTAAGCAATTATTTTTTATTGTTTATAATTATTAAATTTACTTGTGTTTATTCGTAGATACATTTTTATTATCTACACAATTATTAAATATAAATAGTCCATACAAAAAACAATACACATGGCCCGAAGATCGCATTGTAGCATGAAACAGCCCATCATCGCTTGGTTTTGACCTAAATGTCTACTTTTATATTTTATATTTACACACTCTGTATCTCTGATATTCAGCACTTTATACATAAATATAGCATTCCTCAAAACTATATTTTTATCATTATATATATATATATATATATATATATATATATATATATATGCATGTTTTATTGAATAATATAGACAAGTTTTGTCTATTTATTTTATGTAAATTCCTTTCATATCGTCTGATAAGCTTAATAACATTATCATTGAAAGACGAAATAAAATCACCATATTGATACATATTTTTTTAAACCTATCTAAGCTTTCGGTTTACATAAGCCATCATCAAATTACATTACAATATATTAAACAATACACGGACATAGCAATACTGATAGTCTGTTTTTATTTGCATGGAAGGTTTTCAAGCATCAACAAACTCGTGTAGACGAGACACTGGAAGTGAAAATCGTACCGCAGCTCATAACATCACACATGAACACGCGCGAGTGAAACGAGAAGTATTAAGTATGGTAAGCCGTTAGTATAAACCAATGGCTTCTGTTATCAATTATAAGCATCTAAATATATTTGTGGAGATTTCGTATTTTATTTTGTTCAGGTTAGGCTTAAACTGTTTTATGTATATAGCCGTTAGTATAAACCAATGGCTTCTGTTATCAATTATAGGCATTTGAGTATATTTGTGGGTAGGTTAGTTAGTTCAGGTTAGGTTTCAACTGTTTTATGTATATAGCTTCAAGAATTTTTAGTTTTTCTTTATTGTTTTCATGTTTATGTATAGTTGTGCTTTCAACAAGGATTTTCGGAATTGTGTATGCGGCCTGGGATGTTGTTTTAAATGCCTAAAAATGTTATTCAAATGTAGAATCAAGCGTCGTGAAAGCGAGTTTGTGGTGCGACCAACATAAATGTTATTTTATCCATTGGAGATACAATCTCCCAGAGGGCACTTGAATTTATCAACTATGTTGTTTTTTTGCAAATCGCTAACGGGGTTGGGGAGAAGAATCATTGCGAATAATTGAGTTGGATATACTAGATTTAGTGTAGTATATTATTAACTTTTTTGGCTAGATATATTAGTATTTACCAATTTTTTTAGTATATTTTCATTTTGTTTATAATTGATGTGCATTTGATTACGATATAGGAGATTAATATGTTTGGGACAAACTCGCTTTCACGACGCTTGACTCTACATTTGAATGATAACTCTAACATTTTTAGGCATTTAAAACAACATGCCTGGTCTCAGCTAGGAGCAAATAGTGCCCCCCCCCAACAAAAACAAAACACTCTGAAAGTATAAAAATACATTTTTATATTAGATTGTTTATTTGCAAGAATAATTTTAACAACATTACAAAATTCTAAAAACTAATACAATTAAAACTAATGCAATGCGATATTTATCATTTAACAATTTATTAAGAAATAAAAATTAAAACAATATTTTATTCATAAATTTATAAACATTTACTAAATTATTGAAATCCTTATTATTTACCATTTTATAAAGTTCGAATCAATTGACAAATATTCCAATAGACAATATTGAAACAATATAAATACGTTATGCTTATTATTTTTGTTCTCATTTCTCAAGAACAAAAAGTGTATAAATTCATTTTCATATGTTTTGGTTATATTACAATTCTAATCACTGCTTTTTAAAACAATAAACATTGCTGAGGAGTGAAAGTAGTCAAAATGATAGCAGTGTCAAGGGGAAAACCGTCCTTTTGACACTCCGTTTTTTTTTTTTTTTTTGGTCACGAAGGCTCAAGTTTGCCTAGTTTTCTAAGTCCTATCTGTCCGATAAATTAAAACTGGCAGCTGATCTCGAAGATGACATTCAATCAGTTGTTATCGGGGACAAGAAATGGCTTGTAAAATTTAACGCCTTCACAACGAAACTGCTGTCTTTTATTGATCATAAAGTACCATTTTTAACTTCCATCAGCATGCCTGATCCCAACTTTCAGTTTTTCTTTTACAAATCTTACACACTTATAAATCTATTGTTGTTATATCTAGTCTGGTGTTCCTAATACATATCACGAGGTTTTTGACAAAAGCCAAAGAAAGTTCTGTTATGTTACCGGACTTGACCTGGCATCTCGACTTCAGTCACATTCCCACCGTCCTGACGTAGTCTGTGTATGTTTTTTTCTATAAATATTTTTTTATGGCAGTAGTTCTTTCTTAGTGGCGTTATAGTTTTACTTGGGTAGAAACGATTTAAAAACATTGTTTGTTCCCTTAAAAAACTAATGACACTTTATGTTCAACTAAACATAAAGTGAGTGATTGGTTTTTTTTTTCTCGTTATTCATTAAAAAACTATTCCTTCTCGAATTACTACTTATTAATATAATTGTAAAAGATATTTTTAAAGACTTCCATGTGGGAACATTCTAATAATTATAATGACTTAAAATATCAAACCTTTTTTTAAGACATGGGTAAATTAGTATTTATATAAGAATCTACTGAACATAAAGTGGAGGAGCAGTTTTCTATTGTTATTAAGTATTAAACTTATCTAAGAATTACTTCATATTATTACCAATATTGGAAAATACATTTAAAGTCTCATATATAAAAAAAAACCTTCCTACGACGTAAGGAAATATGACATTTTTACAGCGTAGATAAATTAGTATAAAGATTCTGTGACATAAACATTCACAAGTGGGGTAAGAATGTACAAAACAAAAAAAGGAACATTCTCTATTAATTACTCAAAGCAAATATTTCAAAGAGAGAAACGATGATCAGGATGTGGATTGAAAGTAGTAATGGCGTCTACCCAGAATCCATCATAAAAATTCAGGATGCAGAATTAGTGTTGCAACCTAGAAAAGGTTGCTGAATAGAAGGTTGGTAATGAAGGTTAATACTTAGATAATCATTTTTCTTCATAAATTATAACAATGATTTAAAATCAATCATCATCTTCTTAGAAAAATGTGACACGTAGCAAAGCGCGGGCAATTCGGCCTTTTACTATAAATTGGCAATTTTGTATATAAAAATGTATTGCTCGTATGTTTGTTATAAAAATGTTTTTTGATATGTTTATAGTGTTCCTTTTTGTTTTGAAGTTCACTATTTGTCCGTAGCTGGGATCCATATAGATACTACCCGGGTCAGGGTGGACTTGAGAACAGCAACAATTAAGAACTGGTTCCACGCTTCTCAAAACCTCCAGTCTCCTGATCAGAGGCCTTGCTGCCAGATGTAGGTTGAGGTTAGGAGTGATCTTAAATTTCAATAGACGCTCAAATCAAGGATCGTCTTTGCAACTATTCATCATCATGGGAGTGAATTTAGTATTTGTTCGGTGATGATCAAGGGTTACTAGCTTGGCTTTTGAAATATTGAAAGATACAAACCATTCGGCGGGCAGAGTGAAATCAAAAGAGAAATTACCTAGCAGACTCTGGTCTTCTAGATCTTTGGAGGTGTCCTCATAAACTGGGGTATCATCAGATATATGCCTTTGAATTCCATGAGGAATATAGTGCCGAAAGATATCCTTACGGTATCTATGACAAGCTAGAGGAGGATCAGGTTTTTTATTCAGAGTTGTCCTTCTCCGAGACAATTTGCCACCCAAGGCTATCCTTCTATTTTCCCATAGCTAGAGGGGAGAAGAAGAGGATTCATCCCTTTCCGAAGGGTATTAGCACGTAAGTGAATGGATTCGAATGGAATTCGAACTCGGCTTCCCGATTAACAATTGACATGATAAAAGGTGAAAATCCCCAAGACACTTAAAAAGGTTTGCTGATCCCCTAATAAAACGTGTTCAAACGAACGATTGCTAGTTAAATATACTTACACGCATATAATTTAGAGCACAGTAATAACCTCAAAAGATGGAGAACAGACTTGAAGCAACAGAAATGTGGTTCTACAGAGAGATACTGAGGATGACATGGACCAAACATAGGAGCAATGTCGAGGATTTAAAGAAAGTAGAAATAAAAACCAAAGTTATAATTAACATTAGGAAGAGGCAGTTGAAATCTCTGGTGCATATAATGAGAAAAGAAGGCTTGGAAAATCAGATACTCACAAAACAGACTGAAGGCAAGAGAGAAACAAGAAAACAACGAATAACCTATTTAATGAGCTTGAGTAAATGGATGGCGGGACAAAGTTTAGGAGAAAAAACAAAAAGACACATTTTATTAAAAGCTATGAAAGACAGGAAATTGAGGAGAGAAAAGATCGCCTACGTCCCGAGGGGATACAACGAATAAAGAAGAAGATTACTGGTTGTATTAGAACAGTGTTTGATGTACAAATACAGAGGTAAACAAAAGCTACTATGTAAGTGACATGACGGGCCCTAGCCGTGAAGGTTAAACCTGACGGAGCTAAGTAATGTAGTTCGTACGAGCACTTTCCAAGGAAGTCGAGAAATAGTAATGAAAGATTCTGTTTATCTATATACAAACATTTGTAAGCAGATTTTTCCCCGCAGTAGGTTGCCATTTCTTTCTGCGATAGACCAGTTGCCATTCAAGCTCGGTCCTGCTATTTACCCATAGCTGGAGGGAGAAGAAGAGGATTCATATTTCTCTCAAGGGTATTAGCACGTAAGTGAATGCAATGGATTCGACTGGATCGTCAATCCAAGCCGCTATCCATTACTCCTCCGTGCCCACTCTTGTGGTATCATCATAAGGCGATATATTTGACGACATGAGTAAATTAATATAAATAAAGATCCTATTGGAAATTAAGATTAATAAAGATCCTATTAGTGGAGCCGGTTATCTGTTACTATTAAGAAATAAATCCATCCCTCATTATTTCATACCAGTGGAGAAAAATGATTAATGCTTCATATGAAAAAAGAAATTTTATATTTGTTAAAACTTAGCAACATATTTCATTACTTTTGATGGACCCGTGTTAACAAGTAAAAATTAAAATAACCAAACAAAATTATCTTTCCTAGACTTTATGAATTTAAGCGCAGTACTAGATTGGCGGATAGGTCTCATTATTTTACAATTGAAAATTATCTAAAATGCTGACATTTAAAAAAAAACGCCATGTCTCGTCTTTATTATTACTTATTTTACTTATTATGCATATTAATTCACAGATAATAATCTGTGAATTAATATGCATTCTTTGGAAATATAGCGGAAGCCTTTCCTGTTACATTCTCCATAACTTGGAATCCAAAGCTTGGAATTCCTTAGTCTATCTACCAACCGAGGCCAGGCTCCCGATTCTAAGCTGGATTTAATCCATAGCTGCGAAATACAAGGATTATCCATACCTTTTCAATGTTATTACTACGAATGTTAACAAAACAATCTAAGCCGAAATTTGAACTTGGTTTACTGTTTCGTTACCGATAACCCACATATTAGGAAAATATTTAAAATGCCGTTATTGTTTTAATGCCATGGCCCTCTAGGATGTAGGCTCTCATGGCCCTCCCCAGTTTTCTTTTTTATTATCAGTGAATCGCTACGTATTCTTTAGAAGGTTAAGGAAAGATTAGAAAGGTCTCATCATGTTACAGTCGAAATGGCTAAATGTAACCGTAAGTTCTATGTTAATTGTTTCTTCTCTTTCGCACTTCTCGCTTGTGCAACTCTCTTCCGGCTTATTGCTTCCCAGTCAACTTTGATCTACAAAAATTTAAATGCAATGTCAATCATTATCTTCTGCTATTTTTAATTTCTCTTCTTTTGTTTTCCTCACTTCATAATGAAAACACAAGACTCTCATATATAAAATTAATGTTTAATTAACTCCAGACATTGTTAGTTTAATATCTGTAAGTAGGTTTATGTCTTTGAGGCCTTCTCCAAACATGAATTCTTCTTCTTCTACCCTGCTTCCTCTTGGGTAGGTGTTTATATATTTACCTTTGATACACTTTTTTGACATGTATGCACATCTTAGGTGCAGTTGGGTTGACCACATGTTCATATAGGGTACCTAGTTTCATTGAGAGTCTGCTGTTTGCATTGAATGCGCATAATCTACTCTGTCATCATCTAAGATGAACTTTGTGTATATTGCGTTCACCGCGGATCAACTCCTCTTAGAATAAAGGATCCTCATTGATATTAAATTTGATTCAGACCATCTGGTATTTTCTGAATTGAATCACTTACTACAGTGAGAGTCCCATTATTTTATAGTGGAAATGGTTGAAATGCCTAGATGGAACCGTAAGTTCTATGCTAACAGTTTATTCTCTCTCTCTCTCTCTCTCTCTCTCTCTCTCTCTCTCTCACTTCTCGCTTGTAGAACTCTCTTCCGGCTTGTTGCTTCCCAGTTAACTTTGATCTTCAAAAATTTAAATGCAATGTCAATCGTTATCTACTGTTGTTGTAACCTAGGAAGGGTTACTGAACGAGGAATAACCAAAACTGAGGTTGGAAATGAAATGGTAATCTTTAAAACATCAACAAAATACAATACTCGCCAGCGGCGTGAAATAGGTAAACCACTGCTAATGGTGGACTACTTAGACAGTATATTACCTCCCCCAAACACACTTACAATAGTGTTCAATGTATTTATGAGGATTGGAACATAGCAATTAGTGTTCATAGATACGGTATATAACAAATGTCTTCTTAATTCTTGTTCTTTTAATGTAATCTCTCCTTAATAGTGTTTTTTCTTCTCATATTCTCTAACACTTAGTAACTCCTTGCGTCTCAGCGGCTTTATTGCCTTGCTTGTACTGAAGTATTTTTTTTTAAATAAAAGAGATCTGATAAAGGAAATACTTTCTATTCTGAGCTAGGAAGGAAATATTTCATGAATTTTGCCTGTAAATTTCACTTTTTCATCCATTCTTAGATATTTCCTTCCTTCCTTCCTTCCTTCTTTCCTTTCTTCGGTGCCATGCACGATGCACAACTGGGCGATCATTTCTCTGTTTGATTCATGATTAACATGGCAGAAAAGTTCCCACAGTTATTTTCTGAAGTAGACTGATTGCCAACTAAGGCTATAAATAAAATCCATTCTGTTCTGTTAATAAAACCCGTAACTTTTAAAGAAATAAATTTATACCTTTCCAAAGGGCATATGCAACGAACTCGACTGGAATTCGAACTCGGCTCTCCGATTTCTCAATCTGAACTGTTACTCATCACACCACCCGCATTTGGTTTCCAAAGCGGTCATCCATCGTTGCTTAACTTCGGTGATCAGACGAGTGTCGATGTTTCAATGTGGTATGGGCAGAAATTCCTTTTACACGCAACATCTGACTATTCTTCATTGTTTTTTATGTGACCTGTTATTCATCATGACGGTCGTCTTTGAGTATAGAATCCAGAGGTTAGCAGTGAATATTTCGAAGACAGTAGGAAATCGTTGTTCAGGTTAGCAGTGGATATTTTGGTAAAAGTAGCAGAGCGTAGTGCGTCCTTCTGTTATCTGACAAGCTGGACGGCACATTCGGGTAGAGTAGACAAAATGCCCGCCTTTATACACGACGGATTGAATGTTCTACGTCTTCTGATTGGTTAACCTTCTATTGGTGGACTATAAAGTGAGTAAAGTCATTTGAGCTAACTCACTATAACTATATATACACAAAAAACTGTAACGCCCCCTTATTTTGGGTATATTATGGAATCTTCCTTCAAAATATTAGTAAAGTCAATATTAATATGTAACAAATACTTTAATTCCAAAATTTCTTTTTGCATGGCAGCTATCCACCGTTTGGAATTGACAGAATCTATGGCTTCTTGATAGTTCTTTGGGATACATTGTACCGAATAACAACAATCAATGTCGCAGGTATTACATTGATCCATTCCAAAATAATCTGGCTTTCTTCTATTTCTTGTCGGATAACGCGGAATTTTTCCCCACTCATCAGTTGTATTTTCTTTTAACTCAAGTTTTGCGTCCGATTTTTCCTCGTCTACATCATCTGGTATAATACCTTCCTCTGATTGTGGATTTTGAACGGGTTTTCTACTTATAGGCCCATAATTAGGCCATACTAGTTCGGGTTGGACTAGTTCCTCGCAGTTAATATTCTTTTCTTCGGGTTCCTCCCATAGCTCAAAGGAATTTGTAAATCTGACGCATCTAATCTTCTTTATCGTTTTAGTTTACATGGCATTGAAATGAGTGTCTAGACCTCTCCATGAGATTTAAGAACATAAATTCGAGTTATTAGATCAATGGTTTGGTTTTGTAGTAACAACTTTTAATAGTATATTTTGAAAATATAAATTGATTCATTTATTCATTCGTTGTGTACGGTTTATCAAACTTTTGCGGGTTTATTTCAAGCCTGAAAATATTCTAAATTGTAAGAATTTGGGGAAGAGATAATAATAATAATAATAATAATAATAATAATATACGGACACACGTTCTACTAATTAACCCATAGTTGGGAGTAAAAGAAGTATATTCCTAACTTTCTCAAAGGTGTTTGTGGGTAATTGAATATGATGAACCCGATTGCAATCGGAGAGCTGATTTCGAACTCCCAGGCGTTATGCATTACACCACCCTCACATAAAATCATACAGCATTTCTTATTCTCAAACGGTTATCCTTCAGGTACTGACCAGTCTCGATGTTGCTTAACTTTGGTGAACGGCTGGGAACGTTTTTTTTACAATGTTATACCTCGCTGGTCTTTTGAACAGGAGTAAAGATTTAGCCCGTGTCTCCTGTTGACGATTGAATTCCAAGTTCCTTCTAAAATCTACTTGAACTCTTTTAAAGTCTCTAGCTAAACTCTGTAATTTTATTTGCTATTTATTTATTTTATAGGTTCGCCTATCGCCCGGTTCGAACTTTTCTCCGGTTTTTTAGACAGAAGTAAAATTTATCCCTTGCTTCTGCTTCGGATTGAGTTCCCGGTTCCTTCATTCTCTTTCACTCCCAAAAGCTACTTGCATTTCAGTGACATTATCCACTTGCTTGGGATGAATTGATCATACTTATTATAAAACTCAAGTTGTGTGTGTGTGTTTATTCGTTTATATGTTGGATCGGATTTCACACAATTGTTTTTGCACGAAATCAATTGGAAAACACGATTAAGAGGCACCGCTGTCGCGAGAATGAAAGAGGGACAACTCATATCTTAATTCCTTTATATATGGGATCGAATTTCCTACATTTTTCAAACGATTTCAACAAAACTTCACTTTTTTTTCGGCAGTTAGTGTTTCTTATTGTCTTGCACACTTTTTTCTTTATTTTTACATTCAGAATGCTTTAAAAATCCACTTACAAGACAATTGTTTATAATAAAATTCTATTCAATCGGTAGACTCATAACGATTGAAAACAATGTTTTTGTTTGAGTTTGAGTTTGACCAATTCATAAAAATAAAAAAAAATAAAAACTAATTAAGACATGCGTGTCCATCAACCTTAAACAATAATCTTTGTCAATTTTATTTTTCAGTCTTTATGATGGTCGATACTTGATCTATCTCTTACTGTTACATCTCCGGGCAACGCCGGACTCTACTGCTAGTTTTAAATAAATCTTGGCTTTAAGCCGTGAAAATTGTAAAAAAACAACAAAAAAACAATTACTAATCGTGATATGCCGTATACGAAATAAAACGCTACTAAATGATTTGGCCCGAGCAACGTTGGGTATCATGGCTAGTATAAATATATACTTTTAAATAAATATATATGTCCGCCAGACACTGATTGAAGAGGCGGAAAGGAAAAAGTAATGAGAATAGACACACTAGTTCTCCGACAGTTCAATCATTCGATATGACGCTAAAAGCACAGACTGTATACTTTTATTCGCCATATGCTAAAGGATCTGTAGCATATCAATATCAACTTCTCTGTCAAAATTATGTCGCCACTCGAATAGAAAGCGCTGAAAATGGCCCACTGGAAAATCTTGACATAAGTCAACAACTTCAGAACCCGTGTTCAGCTGGTACCTTTCGTACAAAATAAAGACATAGCGCAAAGTTCTATGTAATATCTATCCCCTAAATGGCATTGAAGGTTGAACAATGAAGAGCCTTGAACTCGATAGAGATGCGGTTCTGTTTTTGTAATCGATTCACCCCAAGAAAGGCGATAATGCCACTGAGACAGAAGGGAGGTACTAAGAGTAAATGGTAATGAGAGGTCTTTAGAAGGAACCGGAAATCTAATCCTTTGCAGGAAACAAGGAATACACTTCTTCTTTTCAAAAGACCGGAAGTAGTGTGAACCAGACGATAGGCGGATCTATCTACACCTATTGAAGAAAGAAGGAATACGCATTAAATAAAATCTCAGAGTTTAGGCGGAGACGTTAGAATTATAGATTTGAAGTAGACTTTAAAAGGAACAGCAAACCCAATCTTACACGGGAAACAGCTTTTTATGAGACAGTAAGTGATAATCTTGCCACATGTTGCTGATTACAATGTTTTGGTTCATCCGTGGATGCCTTGAAAGTAAACACCCATGGCAGAGTATGTGATATGTCACTCACCTCAATTGATGATAGAATATACATGGCGCTCACCAGCCCAGCAAAAAGCAAAGTGCATTTGCAGGTGGACTTGAGAGATATCTTCTTAGCCACCAAGTGCAGTTCTGCGCATCACCTGATGTCAGTGGTTGGCCCTGTGATGTAAACATGTTTCCGTTATTTATACCTATTAGCAAATAAACGTAAACCTTGCATTATTTACATTACTCGAACCGTTATCCACATCTTCATTGACATAATCACAACGTTTCGACCGTTTTACGTTCCAGCCTTCTTCAGGTGATTGGAATTTCGAACGGAACCCTTTATTTCGTCCACCGGGGTAGATTGTTCTTGTTCCACGTGCTATGCCGCTTCCGGATGTCTCTGTTATTTCCCTTTAAGTTTTTGGTTCACCACTGCTGTGGCCTGGTATTGAACTCACAATTCTTTTGGCCCTAGTCACTGGAGTTAACCAATGTTCTGAGTTCAATAGCAGACATCCTGAAAGCTTCAACCCATTTCATGTTAACAAAAAATTAACACAAGTCCCCAAGTTTCATCCATTGTTTGGAAACTATTTGCAAAGTCCACTTTCGGGATAGCCATCAGCTGTGTCATCAAGTTCTCCTTAATCTCGTCCACGGAATTTCAAAGAAGATTTAGGGAAATATCAGAAATTACAAAAAACCAAACCGGAAGTGTCATCGATTTTGGAAGAATTTGACCCCACCTTCAATACAGTACCCATAAGAAAGTATTCTCGCTCTTAATTCACTGACGACTGAGTAACCCTAAGGGAGTGTGACCTTTTGATATCTAGTTGCCTAACTAGTTCTCGAAACTTTCTAAATATCTAAATACTTTTCGATTAGATCATACAGGTATATAAACTATCATCTTTTTTGTGCCGTATCCCTTCTGGACGTGGTCGACCATGTCTCTCCACAACTTCCTATCCTTTGTAGCTCTTAGCAATGTTTGTCTTTTTACTGTCCCTCTATCGGTCTGTTTGCTACTTATATACACAAGTTTGTTAGGTAGGTGGTTCATGTCTCTCCACAACGTCCTATCCTTTGTAACTCTTAGCAATATTTGTCGTTTTACTGTCCGTCTATCGCTCTGTTTACTATTCATATTGTCATGGGTCCTTACCTATAACTACAGAATGAACTCTTCCTAACACTATGTATACTACGCCTCTCAAGAGAGAGAGAGTCGAATCGAGTCGAGCCGTTTCGGCTTGACGGTTGAACTCTCTGCCTCTGAGCAGAAAGGAACCCGGACGAGTAGAGCCTCGTTCGGGGAGGTTGACCAACCCGATTCTGTTTTTACAGTTTCTACGGGCATTTTTTGGCCGTGCCTACGGGCTCGGAAAACCCACGTAAAAATCGGCCTTGTGCCACGTCTTTCCCTCGTGGCGAGTGGCAAGTAAATATCGAATCGAGCCGAGCCGATAGTAGTTCACTCCAAACCAGACTGACAGTCATACTAACACCTTTCACATCTTGTATTATTATTTCGTGGAATATACCTTCGTTATTTCTACTCTTGTGTTCGTGTTGTTCTTACTTGGTCCTAACCTGGACCTGGAGCATAACACATATACAAAAGATCGTTAGGAAGATTACTCGCTTATTTCCCTCTTCCAACTTGCCATCAATATCTTTTGAGTGTTAAGTTCTTTAAACTCGCTTGTAAGCCGTAAAGTTGCTTCTTTGTGCCTTTTCTATAAATAATTTCATGATAATTGTTCAGATGAACACTTCACTATGATAACTTGACTTTTGAATTGGCTCTATGTAATCGATACTAAGTCTGACCTGTTCGATAAGGTCAAATTGGCAGCTGATCTCACAAACGACCTTCAGTCAGTTGTTAATTAGAGCAAAAAATGACTTGTTAATTTTAACGTCTCTAAAACTAAATTGTGCTCTGTTAATCATCTGATAGGCTCATTTAGTATGGCTGATGCTAACCTCCAGAAGAGAGACTCGTTGCGCCTTCTCGGGTTAATATACTCGGCGACATGAAGTGGAAAGACTATATTCAATCCATTGCTAGGTCAGCTGCTAAGAATGTTGTTTCCTACATATCCATAAGTCTACCATTTGTTCATGCTTAGACTATTGCTGCCACTTATGACCCAGTGCTACTGCTATTAACGTTGAGCTCCTTGATAAAATCAAAAGAAGAATCAGTAATATTATCGGTTCTGATCTGGCATCTCGGCTTCAGTTGCTTTCCCATCGTCCTAAGGTAGCCTGTATGTCTTTTCTATAAATATTTCATGGTCATTGTTCGGATGTGCTTTTCCCTATGGTAATCATTGGGGCTAGTTTTTAAATTGTTGTTTTATTCCCCTCCCCACCACAGACAATGAATTGTACATATGGGGACTAGTTAGAATTTTTATAGAGACAATGAGGTATTACGGTGGCTGTAGTAAGAAAGGTAACTAAGAGTGCGTTGTTGTGGTGTAATGAATATTGTGGTATGTTTGGGTCAGTGTTTGTGGCTACCTAAGTTTAAAGTTAAGACCATCCTTTTCCCCATTCCCCATTTTTGGCCTTGTGCCACATTTTGTAAATATTTACAAATAAATATCGCTCTGCCCTATGGTACCTAGACTTTTTTTAAGCCCAGTAATAGACTGGTATCGAGATCTCATCAGTTTAAAGTTGCGCTAGCGAGATGAAACCGTAAGTTCTATGCTAACCGTTTCTTTTCCCTTCCATGCTTTTCACACAACTTTAATCTGCAAAAATTTAAATGCAATGCCAATCGCTATCTACAGTCTTCCCGACTACTCTCTTCTCTTTCCGCTCATTATTAATGTTTCTATTCCTAATTCTTCTACACCCTGTATCCGGTTATGTCTTAGTGGCTTTATTGCCTTGCAAGGAGTGATACCGATTTTTAAAAAATCAACATTTCTTTTTATGTGAAAAAAATTTCAACCGTCTCGATTTTCCTTAAAACTTCCTCGTTGTTCACATATTCCATTCATTGTATTCTCAGCATCCTCCTGTAGAACCATATTCTGTTTCCTCAAATCTTCTCATTTTTTGTGAAGAAAATATTCAGCATACAGAGAAGGATTAATATTTCATAGTGTTTCAGTACTCTTTTCTTTGTTTCTATTGGGTTGGTACATAATTATCAGGCGTTTTTGTAGGCGAGTTAATTTGTTAATAAAAATTGCTGTTTTATTTATATTTTTAATATAAATGTTATTCTATTTTCAGTTTATACAAATGCGTGACGATAACCATACACTCTGGAATAATGATTTAAAAATGTTATTGTTGAATTGTTTTTTTTATAATAAATATTGTTTAAAAAAAAACGCCTGATAATTATGCACCAACCCAATAATTTTTCTTGTTTCTTAATATTTTGTCTATCTTTTGAAAAGATCTTTCGTCCTTCGAATACGACTTCGAATTTCTGTGTCCCGTTATCTGCCGTGAGTTAAAACATTTCCTAAGTATTTCAATCTACTTGTTTAATTTTGACAACTTCAGTTCGAAGCTCGTATAGCGAAACTATACGTATCAATGTGTGTATACTTGCGTTTCTTCACATTTGTGCGTTTAGAGGTATGTACGAATTTGATGTCGACATTTAGACACATAATCATATATTAATCAGGTATTTTCAAAACTTATCCGTGCATGGAAGAAAAAGAAATCTCGGAGCATTACAGTCAAATGTATTAAAGAATTTTTTTCACAGGAAACACTATTGACCCCTGTCTAAAGTTTATTCCAAATGCGTCAGTGAGATTTACAAGAAGCAAACAGCGTATAATCTTTCTAAATTCCCTTCAACTTCAACCCGCGATCGGTTTTCAAAAAGTATAAAATAAAAACGGAAAAAAAATTCAATTGAGGTACTTATTCACCGTCTTGCAAGCCCAAACCAAAAATTAATTATTCAAATGTGTCATGTGTATATATATATATATATATATATATATATATATATATATGTGAATGGCGAAAAATTTCAAGATCATCATCTACTCACTTGCGTTTATGGCACATTTAATTGTGTCTCGTCCTCCATAACTTAATTAGACATTTCGGCTAACCTGCTCAATATTTATGAGCATACTTAAATTAAAAATTTTGTAAAAATGAATAACATTTTGGCTTTGGTACATAAATATTTGCTACAAAATAAAATCCTTTCATTTGCCTTGATAAAAGGTCCCACAGCAGGTGAAGCGCGTCGGCTAAGATAAGTTTTCCTTTTGTTTATATATATATATATATATATTTAAGAATGGTACTTGTTGATTAGTGGAATTTATTCCGTATACATCAATCCTATTTATATATATATATATATATATATATATATATATATATATATATATATATATCTTATGCAGAGTTACATTAGAACATGTAGACGCCTCATCAGGCGAGGAACCACGGTGTTAATCCATAAGTACCTGGAGGAGTAACACCATTAATTTGTAATGGATATGTACATGTTCTAATGTAACAGTGCATAAGATAAATAAATATTTACGACTCTAATTTGTGGATTGAGCACTATTTTTAAATTAATGTTGTGAAAGCTGTAATCCTACTGTTCGCTCTCTTACACTTTGATTTGTATTTCTCATTTTCTTTCATGCCCAGTAAGTACTTTAGCCGCACTATGCGAAAATGCATATATATATATGAAGAAATATACTCTTAAGGTGTGCTATATTCATGGGATAAACTGCACAATATCAGAGATAGAGCATGTGTAAATTTATATAAAAGTTTTTATATATTATATATATATATATATATATATATATATATATATATATATATATATAAAAAAAGATATATATATATAAAGGTCCTCACCTGGCATCTTGACTTCAGTCACTTTCCCACGCCGTGACGTTGCTGCTTCTCTCTTTTCTATAAATATCTTCATGGCAATTGTTCTAATGATCACTCCTATGTGGTGCCTTGCCCACATGAATTTAAGCGTACTACTAGACTGGCGACTAGACTTAATCGTTCTACTGTTGAAATAGCTTAATAGAACCGTATGTCTTATTCTAATATCTTCTTTTCTCTCACATCTTGTCTATGAAACTTACTTCCTGAAGACTGTCCTTTTATTGTCTCTTCTCCTCACGGATTTGTATTTTCATTTTCTTTCATCCTCAGTAAGTACCCTTTCTTTTTAGCCGTACTATGGAAAGAATATATATATATATATATATATATATATATATATATATATATATATATATATATATATATATATATAATTTATTTAAAATATGATTGCAATGCGACATAAGAATATGTTTCAAAAACAAGATTGAAAAACTTATAATTATAATATAAATAATAATTTATAATATAAATAAGAAAACGATTATAATTATAATATAAATAATTATATTGAAGTTTCCGGTTCTTGTTTTGAAACATGAGAACTCTTATGTAACGTTGGAATCATATTTTTAAATAAATCACTATATTTATGCTCTACGTTATCGATATTATTTTTAAAATAATAAAAAAATACTAAAGAACTTAGGATTATTTAAAAACGAGTTTTTAAAGGTGTATTTTCTATATATTTTACACACACACACACACATATATATATATATATATATATATATATATATATATATATATATATATATATGGACAAAGTCCAAAAATTATTTTATGACATTTTATGTTTATACATTCTTTTTATAGATACAAGTAAATGCTCTGTTTATAAAAAACAGTATTAATAACATTTACCGGCCTGAATGTCCGAGTAATTTTCATAGAAAATATGCGTCCTCCGACAGGTAACGAACCTCTATCCTATACGGAACCGTCATATAGCCTGACGTGCCTTAACCGATTGGGCCACAGAGGAGCGTTCGGTTATCAAGATCGATTTTACTGCTTTTAAACATCAATCTTCCATGAATCTCTCACGTACATTCATATCTGCTCACTGTGTATCCAAATGTAAACAAATGACGTCACACATTATGAAATGGACAAAGTCCGACAATTATTTTAAGACATTTTTATGTTTATATATAGTGGAACCTCGCGTATCGGATGTCTCACATGTGGAACAAATCGGTTTTTGAACAGAAAATTCGAAATGAAAATACCTTGGTTATCGATCAAAATTTCGGTTCTCGAACAATATAGCCGATCCGAGTTAATCCGAACGGAATCATTTCTGAATCGTTTGCCGTGTTGTATACATTTACGTGTTGTGGCGTGCTTTTCTTTTCTAGTTTTATTGTACTGTGACTTTTTTCTCTACATTTATTTCTACTGGAAAAATAATTTCGGTTTCCGAACATTTCGGGTTACAAACGGCCTTCAGGAACGAAATGAATTCGTGAACCGAAGTTCCACTTTTCAGCAGCAATAATTCTCTCAAACATGATTGGTTAAATAATATGGACAAGTTCTGTTCAATGTTTTTATTTAATTTTTCAAATTTTCGAAATACATCCATATTTATTTTTATTTCATATTATTTTCTTCCCAAATACTTTCAAGTTTTGCTAACTATTTTTTTTCCACTATTGTTCTGTGTATATTATTTTTTGGTTTTATTTGTTTTTTGTTTTGTTTTTAATTCCAGCGTTCTCACGTTTGATGGAACCAAATGCAAGTCACTCAAGGTGACGTCATTTAAAATGTCAAACTTTTTTTTTATCAGTATGTTTTTCTAAAAAAACGTTTCAATATAGAGTCCGTTTTGGAGAATGATACCATTTTTTTTTTCATTTAAATAAAAGAAGTCAAAATTTATTGAAACAAAACAAGTTCAGTTGATCATTGATGACAATTCCAGAACAACGTAACTGTAAACAATTTTTTTCTATCCTTTGTCAGCCGCAATGATGGAGAAAGCATTACCTCGAACCATGGCCAGTGAGACACGCTGCAAGAGCCATTCCGTTTCGCGATGCTCCTCCCTTAATCGAGACGCAATCGCGCCAATCCTCCGAAGGAACGCCATCGAACGTGGTCCAATAACCCCTGAAGTCTCCACTTCCACAAGAGTAAAAAAAATCTATCGGCAAGAGAAGAATATTTAACTATGTTTTTTTATCTTTGCGTCCCGGCGACGGATCCCGACTCAACCGCGGATCTGATCAAATTACCGGCCGAAAATGTATCGTTACAGGTCGCATCCCTGCATTAATGCCTGCATTATTTATTATTTAATACTGGCTGCTTCTCTTTTACTAAAACAGCGTCCAGAATTTGCAATCTTTTATTACATTGAGTCATATATAAAATTTTGGTGATGAATACTAAAATTTCTCTTATGTTAATATTATTTTATTTATTTCTTATATGTTCATCTAATTATTTTTTTAATCATTTCATCGCAAGCAAGGCAATAAAGCCACAAAGAAAGAAGGGGTTATTGAGTATGAAAGAATATGAGAATATTCTATTAAGGAGAAAGAACAATAAAACAATAAGAATTAAGAAGGAAAAAGAAGATAACGGTTGACATTGCAATTAAATTTTTGAAGATCAAAGTTGACTGAAAAGCAAGAAACCGGAAGCGAGTTCCACAAATGAGAAGTGCGAGAGAAGAAAATCTTATCATAGAACCTACGGTGACATCTACAGTAAATGACGAGACATTGTTACCAAACTAGCATTGCGTTTAAATTCATAAAGTCTAGGTACCACAGCGGAAAGTAATATCTATTTTACGTAATATAAAAATGTACCACAAAGCCATAAGGGGGAAGGAGGTGAAGGTTGGTTTTCATTCTGTCACATCTTAAACTTAGCAACAATTACTGACCGAAACATACTAACGTATACCTTACACCAAAACAACACATTCTTACTTAGTAACTAGAGTCGAGATGCCAGTTCAGGACCAATAATATTGCAGTTTCTTTTAATTTTATCAACAATATCTAAATATATAGTAGGAGCACAAAACCAGATATGACAAACAATAAACAAAGTAAGGAGAAATGGTAGATATATATATATATATATATATATATATATATATATATAAAGATAGATTCTGGTGAGAAAAATTGTCTTTACACGACACAGTGAACTAACTTTCCTAACTGCAGACGTAGCAATTGATTCACTATACTCATCGATTTCTGTACCCGAAAAGCGTTTGTTTGACTAGGATTACTATGTTTTATATATATATATATATATATATATATATATATGGGGGGGTGTATAGGTATGTATGTACAAGGAATGTTAAAAGATTCATGTTAAAAAGATAAAAAATAAAAAAACAAATGAAAACTACAGACAAAAGTCATTTTCTCCAGCAAAAGACATTCATTTTGTGTAGTTTAGAGTTACCAGCAAGCAGAAATATTTCTCCTGATGATGGCCATTTCGGTCGAAACTAGTCGAGAAATCTAAATGGAATAATAATAAAAAAACGAAAGAATATTAATGTACAACCCAGTGTGTCTAAAGATTTTAATTTTTTATTTTCTTATTGTTCAATATATATATATATATATATATATATATATATATATATATATATG
Source organism: Acanthosepion pharaonis (assembly GCA_903632075.3). Classification (NCBI taxonomy): domain Eukaryota; kingdom Metazoa; phylum Mollusca; class Cephalopoda; order Sepiida; family Sepiidae; genus Acanthosepion; species Acanthosepion pharaonis. The sequence continues at coordinate 513,086 of CAHIKZ030000025.1, forward strand.
AATGTATATTTATCTCACATCGAAAAGATATATGATTGCTTGCTGGTATCACCGGTAATATAATTGATACTTATATAATATACGATACCTACTGGTTTGTGTTGCAGATTGTTTCGTATACAATGCCTATAGAAAGATATTACGGTTAGTGTCACAATATACAGGTAAGTTTTGTAGTTTTGGCACAGGTTATCGTATACAGTATGTAACATCAATTGTAGTACATTTGCAGTGAATCGGTCAACCCTGCTTTACTCAGGTGAATTGGTATGCGTAACTGTACTGGTCCATGGCCTTATATCTAACTCTCGAAACATGGCTCCAAGAAATCACAAGGGCATTGCGAAGGCCGAACACTGGTCAACGACATCGAAGTGCTGGCTAAACTATGGATAGTCGGAAGGTTTTCTCAACCCAACCGGTTCAAGGGAACGCCTTTCCCTAAACCACCTATGCCATGCAACCTGTCGCCAGTCTAGGCGTTGGAGCTGCGCCCCAGGGGTCAACGAAAAGCCGAGTTCGAATTCCACTCGTGTTCATTACATTCACTTACGTTCATAAATCTGCCCTGTAAGTGTCGCATTCTCCAATCTCTCTTTCCTCAGATATTTCAGCTGTTTTTTTTTTTCTGATTCTGAGTCATTTTCCACTATGGTGATTAAACACAACGTCTATGTTATTCTCAGCATCCTCCTGTAGAAACATATTCATTGGAAAATGTATGAACCTAAATTCTCCCCAGCTATGGATAAATAGTAGAAAAAACTGGGTTCTATAGCCTTGGGTAGCAACCGATCTAGGAGAAGGAAGAATTCTGAATTCAAAATTGTATGTATTCCTGGCGAAGCACATACTATGCAGGTAAGAAAAGGACTGTTCGCATTGACACGATGATCCCGACTAAAGGTCGCCTCCTTTTTTCTCCATATCTCATTCTCTGACGAAGCTTTAATCAAAGTGAAATATGTTAGATCGATAAAAGTTTCCAATTTGCTCTTAATCTTATCAAACTTTTTCGTCTATTCTCAGCAGTTTTCTTAATAATAAGCAAAGCATCTGATAATTTTATTAAATTGGACTTTTATAACTTTTATCATGTCTTCATTAATGCTTTTAATTTACACACACACACACACACACATATATATATATATATATATATATATATATATATATATATATATAAGATATTTTTTATGTTTATAATAATAGTATTTAAATGATTTGGTCTGAATGTCTGAGGAAATTTATATAGAAAATATGTATCCTCCGATAGGAATCGAACTGTATCCTACACAGATGCGTCATATGGGGAAATTATAGCAGATAGTAGATTAAAAGCAGACCTTACTAACTAAAGTATCTAAAAAAAATTTTAGCACGTCAGGCTATATAATACGGTTCCGTATATGATACAGGTTCGATTCCTGTCAAAGGACACATATTTTCTATGAAAATTTCTCAGACGTTCAGGCCGGTAAATGTTGTTATTGCTGTTTATTATAAACAGAGAATTTATTTTAAATATTTGTGTCTATATAAATAACGTATATAAAAAAATATATTTATAAACACACACACACACACATATATATATATATATATATATATATATATATATATATATATATATATATAGAGAGAGAGAGAGAGAGATCGATGTATATATATATAATATGGAAGGATTATGAATTAAAGAATAGCAAATTAAAAATTCAGGCAAGTGTTAATCAAGGAAATTACCATTTCCTACGTTACCATTCTTGGTATGAAGATATTTATTGCTTGATTCCTGTGTGCTTCTACGGTCATTGTGTTAGGTTATGTATTTCCATCAGGGGGTGTAAGAGTTAGGACTTATTTTCGTATATATAAGCGATTCTTAATGCAAAACTGAGTGCTTGCTTGTGTTTTCGCGCGCTTGTATGCGTAGATGGGTGCTTATATGGCTGCGAATGTGGGATACTTTCTTCAGAGATAAATTGAAAACTTGAGGTAACACAGACGTGGCTCACTCCACGAAAACGTAAGAAATTATTTTAAACTCTACCAAGCCTGGTCGTTCCAGACTAAATTATTGCAAGCCTTGCGGACAGCCACGGTTTGGCGCCAATAGACAGAATAGAAGATAGTCAGGCTGCGAATCATGAAGAATTTGTCGCGTTGAATTCAGATTGACGATTAGGTTGTAGAATTTGCACGAAATTTATCATTCAAACGTCAAATACTTTAACCATTTTGGTTTGGTTTGTTTTGTTTTGTTTTACGGTATATCAGCCTCAATGGGTTATTTAATACCGACAAAATTTTTAGGATAGATTCGTATGAATAGAATATGTATTCTTTGGTTTAGACTGGTTTGATTTATTTTGTTTTATGGCATATCAACCTCAATGGGTTATTTAATGCCTACAAAATTTTTATTGCTGATAATTTTTTTTTTATCAAATGTATTACTGGTAAAAAAAATTTTGCCTTCAAAAATTTATTTCTGGTAATATTTTTTCTTCAATTTTTTTTTTTCAGAAAAGTATAGCTGGAAATATTTTTTTTTCCAAAAATATATTGCTGGTAATAATTTTTTTTTTCAAAAACTTATTCCTGGTAATAACTTCTTACAAAGTATTTCTGGTATTAAATTTCTGGTATTTCATAGTGTTTTCTCCCCAGTTTGGGGGTTAACTATTTGCCAATAGTTGGGACCCTAACAAATGTTACCACCCTGGTTTAAGGCGGTCCTGGGAACACCAGCAATTAAGAGGTTGTTCCACGCTCCTCAAAGCCTCCTGATCAGAGGCCTTGCTGTTGGACGTAGTTTATTGTCTTATCCAGGACGAGGATGTAGTTTATTGTCATACCCAGGACGGTTCATCATTTTGGGTAATAATTACGAAAGTTGATTAATAAATAATATAACATATCACTGATTGATGCTTTTACGGAACATCAACCCTTTATGCGTTATTTAAAGCCGAAAACTATTTAGGATGTGTGTGTGTGTAGTACAAGGTTAAAGAAGAACTGCTCAAAAATACAAATTTTCTCTATTTTCTCAAAGGCAAGAATATTTCTCCCTAAAATTTTGCTTATCTTAAAAGTTGATTTCAACATTAAAAAAACTGCCTGAAATTTGAAATAAGAAATACCTATTCTATAAACAACTCGTATTTTTAAATCCTATTCACTTAAAATATATCTGAAATCAGACTAGCTCCAAAATTTTTTTTTTTGATATGCCAAAATAATTTAAAATAATATTCCCTTGAAAATATTTTTTTAAATAAGGTATTTTTTTTTAATATTTAAAATATTGTTTGTTTAAAGAAAGCTGAATTATAAATAAGCACGCGCGCAATCACAGAGGTGGAAAGAGAGAGAGAGGTGGAAAGAGGAAGGGGTGGAAAGAGCGAGAGAGAGGTGGAAAGAGAGAGAGAGGTGGAAAGAGAGGTGGAAAGAGAGAGAGGTGAAAAGAGACAGTGGGAGAGGTGAAAAAGGATAGGTGAAAAGAGAAAGAGAGGTGTAAAGATAGGGAGAGGTGGGAAGGGAGAGGTGGGAAGAGAGAGGTCGAAAGAGAGAGAGGTCGAAAGAGACAGTTGGAAAGAGGGAGAGGTGGAGAGGGATAGGTGAAAAGAGAAAGAGAGGTGTAAAGATAGAGAGAGGTGGGAAGGGAGAGGTGGGAAAAGAGAGATGGAAAGAGAGAGGTGGAAATAGAACGATGTAAAGAAACTTAAATCATTATTACGCGCCCGACGGACAACGGACGCACAATAGACAGACTTTTAGTATTATCTTCCAATGTGAAGTTATTACGATACTTTTTTTTCCAGTTGTTGACAACAAGAGATATAATGTCCTATTCAAACGTGCTATGTGTCATTTCGCTGTTTGGCTGTATTCTTATAACTATAGTAATAACGTTCGTTAGTCATGAATACTATGTCCTTGAAAAACATACTATGACGGTCAGAGAATTATTTCTACCAAAGGAACTAACGATTAGTTTAGTAAGTTACCGTGAAACTTAGTGAATTCATTGAGTTACTTTTTACGTTTTATCAACCTTTTGTGGATTATTCAAAGCTGAAACATATTTTGGATTAAAAGATTAATACATATTTTGCCAATGAATATTGCATTAACAATAAATTAATTTTTCCAGATACACGTCTTACTGTTTAACCCATAACGGGGAGGAAGAGATTGATGCCAAGATGTAACGCATTCTCCCTCTCCCCTAACGTTTATAAGACTTTCTCCCACCAATTATCTTGCGTGTGTATATGGGAGTTCTATGTTTGTGCACGCACCGAGTTCCTTAGAGGAAAGAGCGAGAAGAGGTCATGTTTGTAGTGATTGGGAAAGCATCCTACGAGGACTCTGTTCCAAAAAGCTGCAGTTCTTGTGAAGAAGTTGTCCTAAAAGAAATTCTTGCGGAATACAAAGGAATGTGAATGATTCATCCTTGTGTACGTATGCATAACGTTTCCAAGTTTTAAAGATCAGAGTTGGTGGAAGAAAATTACCAGCAATACATTATTGAAAAAAATACCAACAATTCGTTATTGGAAGAAAATTAACAGCAACACATTATTGAAAAAATTATCGGCAACACATTACTGGAAGAAAATTTATAGCAATACATTATTGAAAATAATTACCGGAAATTCATTATTGTTAGAAAATTACTAGCAATATAATATTGAAAAAATTACCGGCAATAAATTATTGGAAGAGAATATATTACTGAATTACTGAAAAAAAAATTCCGGCAATTCATTATTGGAAAATATTACCAGCAATATATTATTGGAAAAAAATGGCAGCAATACATTTTTGGAAAAATTTTTTACAATTATCAAATCTCTAAGAAAATAAAATTTCGATACTAATTGAATAAGGAGTTGATATGCCATTAAACAAACTAATCTACTAATGTCAGTGCAGTTTCAAACTTGACATTTGTAAATAAAAACAAAGTACATGTAACTCTTTTAAAAATTATGAATCGAAATTAAACTATTTGTAATATGAACAGTTCTAAAATCATAAAAATCCTTAATTTTACGAGCGGTCCAGCTAGTTTTAATACCAATTATCACAGTATACACTAAAATCTCTTATATATATATATATATATATATATATATATATATATATACGAACCAATACACGCAACCTACATAAATCCAAAATTTTTTAAAATTAAACAGTTTGTCTGACGATCGCAAAAGCGTGAAACCCAGGGTCACTAACTCACACCAAACCAACCATATATATATAGAGAGAGATAGATAGATGATAGATAGATAGATAGATAGATAGATATTAGTGGAATTTAATATATATATATATATATATATATATATATATATATATATATATATATATTCCCAAGAGAATAGAATTCAGGTACAACTTAATGTCCAGGAGAGCAAGAATATAATATAAAGGCTCATACTCTAATATTTTTGATTATAATTTATTACATTGGTAATCACGATCCAATTCACCATTCCACAAATTCAAAATAAACTATTCTTTTTTGAATTTGTCGGTCTGCGAATAATTGATCGTGATTACGATTCCAATGTAATAAATTATAACCGTGGAATATTAGTGTTCTTTGTTTTTATATTATATATATTATTATATATATATTGATAACTTTCTAAAAAATAATAAACATTTGAATTCTTGATCACTAGAAAAATTCTAGATTTTTTTTGCTCTTAATCTCAACCAGGATTTTCTGGAATTATCGTAGGATGGTTTCTGATGGTTTTCGTTGGCATCTGCATTCTATCAAAGACCTGAAGAAAACAGACAGGCCATCTGGTCATGCTAGGAACGACATAGCTCAAGAGAGCAACAGGACCATCCAACCAAAAAAATAAAATAAAATACAATTTAAAAAAAAAAAAGAAGGTAAGTCCCGTGAAAAACCGTAGAGAGAACGTACCATAAATTCTGGGCCCTGAATTTTTCTGCAACCCTGACTGTGGCGTGTACTGATTAACCTTTAGCTTGATGGTTTCTGTGGGGAGGAAAACCTGACATGGCACGCCGGGCAAATCAAGACGAAAATTCGACATCGGTAGTCCTGCTGCTTTCACGATGGCAAACATTTTTTGAGCCAACAGCTTATCTCTCTCGCACTTGCTCTCACTATCTCTCTCTCTCTCTCTCTTTCTCTCTATCTTTCACTTTCGCTCTCTCCTTCTTCTTTTTTTTTTTAATTCAAAAGCGACTTTGTTTCGCATTCGTCTCTTGTGGGATTTCTCAAAACGAGATTCTTTTCATAGTATTAAAGAATTGTAGTTTCAAACCACCATCGCGATTGGTTTCCAAAACGGAGCCTTTATAAAAAATCTTTAAAAATTAATCTTGGGGATTCATATTAATTTTTTTTTAAAAATGTTTAAATATTAGTTTGGGTTATAAATAACTTAGGTTTTTTGTTTATCAACTCTATTATTTAAAAAAAAAAGTGCAATTGCATTTTATTCAATTATATATTCACCATTTTTTAATCATATCACCCCAAGGATGGCAATAAAGCCAGTAAGACGCAAAGTAGTTACATAGTGTTAGCGAATACGAGAAAAATATACTATTAAAGATAGTGGACAATAAAAAAAAAAAGAAGAATAAAGAAAATAGAAGATGACGATTGGCATTGCGTTTAAAATTTTGAAGATCAAACTTGACTTGGATGCAAGAAGCCGGAATAGAGTTCCAAAAATTAGAAGTCTGATAGAAGAAACTGTCAGCATAGAACTTACGGTTACATCTAGCCATTTCAATTGTAAAATAATGAAACTATGTCGCCTGTCTAGTAATACGCTTAAATTTATGAAGACTAAGTACCATAGAGGAAATTTTATCAGAACAATTATCATGGAAATATTTATAGAAAAGGCAGAGGGAAGCTAAGTTACGGTGGCTGGGAAAGGGACTGGAAACGAGATGCCAGGTCAGGACTAATAACATTGCAGTTTTTTTCTTTCTTTTCTAAATATATAGCATGAACGACAGAGGATAAGTGTTTGCAACATTGTAAGCATGGACGAATGATTGACTTGTAAATATGGAAGATGGATTCTGGCGAAAAATATTAGCACGACATAGTGACCCAATTTCCTAGTAGCAGAACTAACAATCGATTTGGTATATTTCCACTTCGTGTCAGTATAAAAAGGTTAGATTGAGAATCAAATTAGCCGGATAGATAGATAGATAGATAGATAGATAGATAGATAGATAGATAGATAAGGAGTGGTGACCACACTGGTGCTAACTGAATAAGTGATGAACATGCTATTAGAGATGAGTTAACTCTTTAGAGGAAAGAAAATGAACCTATTCAGACGTTGATCTGTATATAATTTTTTTTTTTTTTTTTTTTTTACAATTTCACTCCCCAAAAGTCATTAACATTTTCCTGAGTGTGAAAAGAATATTAAAAAAAATCATTATTAAGGAGAGAGAACAATCAAAAAACATAATTTAAGAATTCAGGAGATAAAGATTTATAGTATATAAAATTTTTTATGATCAAACTTGACTTGGATGCAAGAAGCGGGAAGAGAGTTCCAAAAATTAGAAGTGTGATGGAAGAAACTGTCAGCATAGAACTTACGGTTACATTGAGCCATTTCATTTGTAAAATAATGAAACCTTCTCGTTTGTCTAGTACTGCGCTTAAATTACCATCGTACCATCGAAGAAAGTTCATCGGAATGATTACCATAAAAGTATTTATAGAAAAGACACGTGGAAGCTAGCTTAGTGTGGTGAGAATGTGGCTGAAGCCGAGATTTCAGGTCAGGATCGATAACATTGCAGATTCTTCTTTGGATTATTTCAAGAATCTCTAAATATATATCAGGAGCACCAAACCATATGTTGAAGCAATATTCAAAGTAAGGGAGAATGTTAGACTTATAAATATGTAAGCTATATTTTGACGTGAAGAGTAAACCACATTTCATATCTGCAAACATTATTTACAATGACTTCATGTCACTACTTAGGCATTTCTTCGATACCGTTGAATAAAATTCCAATGGTTTTCATGTGAAAATATTTTTTTATTGATTTGTTTTCTACGGCTTATCAACACTTTGCAGTTTATTTAAAGCCAAGAAATATTTTTAAATTATATTTTTTAGATAATAATAAATTATTGATACAAGTCTTACTAATTAACCCATAGCTAAAGGGGAAGAGTTGGTTTCCCGAAGGTATTTGCGTGTAAGTGAGTATAACGAATCCAACATAAATTAGAACGCGGCTCTCCGATTAACAATTCCGAGCAATTAGCCATTACACCACCCGCACATCGAAGCTAACATCACCTGGTATTACCAAACGGTATAGGCACTGACCAGGCTCAATCTTGCTTAACTTCGGGAAAAGTAGAGGAACGTGGTACGGCCGTAAGCCTAAAATTGTTTTTGACGAACCCTTGAATCTGCATTTCATTAGAGTAAGTTTCACTCATCAAATCGTTTTGTAGCGATCGAAACAGGTAATAATCGGTTGGTGTAAGGTCTAGTTGATTGGGAGTGTAAGGTAGAACAGACCAACCGAGTTTCACAAATGTGTTCTCTGTTGTTCTTGCTGTAGGCGGCCTCGCGTTGTCATGGGGGTTAACAACATTTTCCTTTAATCGGCTGTCTGTATAGCAGTGAATGCTGGACAATCCCCTCACAGATGAAGAATAGTCCTGGGTATGACAATAAATTAAATCCGGTTGCGAGGCCTCTTATCAGGAGATTGGAGTTTTCCAGGAGCGTGGAACCACCTCTTAATTGTTGTTTTTCCCAGGTCCACCCTTACCTGGGGTGGTAGCAACTGTTAGGGTCCTAGCTATGGGCAAATAGTGAATCACCCCAAACAAAATTCAAAACACGAGAAAATTAAAATAGATTTTTATAGTAAAAAATATCAGCAATATATTTTTATAAAAAATTACAAGTACTACATAAAAAATAATGTCCGATCTATTTTATAGTAAAAGTGAAGATATTGTCTACATCGTAAAGAAAAAAAGAAATTTAGAAAAGCCATTTGCTATAATTAATCTCATTTCTTTTCAAGTTTTCTCTCTTTGTTTGATTTTGTAATATTATTTGATTTGAAAATGCAGCTAAGTAATTAAAATTTAATCGTGAAATAATGTAATGCTCTTGAATTATAAAGTTTCCATTTAGATTTCGCCATTAAATAACCCATACAGGTTGATAGGCCCCTAAGCAAAACAAACCAAAGAAATAGTTTATGCAAAACATATAACACCTACAGTGGATAATCTACAAACTACATATCTATAAAACAAAAGTATAAAATTAGGTAGAATACTAGCAGTAGAGCCCGGTGTTGCCCGGGGATATAACAGTAAGAGATAGATCAAGTATCCACCATCATAAAGACTGAAAAATAAAATTGACAAAGATTATTGTTTAAGGTTGACGGACACGCATGTCTTAATTAGTTTTTTTTTTTTTTTTTACGAATTGGTCAAACCCAAACTCAAACAAAAACATTGTTTTCAATCGTTATGAGTCTCCCAATTGAATAGAATTTTATTATAAATAATTGTCTTGTAAATGGAATTTTTTAAAGCATTCTGAATGTTAAAATAAAGAAAAAAGTGTGCAAGAGAATAAAAAACACTACCTGCCAAAAAAAAAAAGTGAGTTTTGTTTTTATCGGCTGAAAATATAGGAAATCCGATGTGAGTTGTCCCCTTACATTTTCACGATGTCTCTTAATCGTGTTTTTTCAAATTGATTTTTGTGCAAAACAATTATATTTTTCCCATTTTGGCGCAGTTAGAACCACCACAAGGTAATTTTATGTAGTCCTGTGAATTTTTGTTGAAATCGGTTGAAAAATGTAGGAAATCCGATCCAATATATAAAAGTTACAGACACACACACACACACACACACAATCTGCGTTTTATAATAAGTAAGATATATAGTTGAAGGCATAAAATTACGTTCGAAATATTTAGATTTCGGCATTAAATAACAAATTGATAAGAGGTTAAACAAAAACAACTAACCAAACAGATGAAGAAGAGACTTCAAGCAAGAGAAATGTGGTTCTACAGAAGGATGCTAAGAATTCCATAGACCAAACAAGTGAATAACGACAAAATTTTAGAGAAAATGGAACCAAAACGGACACTTATACTTAACATCAAGACCAGAAAGTTGAAATTTCTAGGGTACGTAATAATTAAAGGGGACTCGGAAAATCTGATACCCACAGAACAAAATGAAGGCAAGAGGGACATAGCAAAACAACGTTATAACCTACCTAGCGAGCTTGAATAAATGGATGGCGGGATAGATTTTAGGAGCGACAACAAAAACATAGTTATTAAGAGCTACAAAGGACAGGAGATTGTGAAGAGCCATGATCGCTAACGTCCTGAAGAGACACGGCTTATAAAAGAAGAACCTCCTCTTACATATCAATAATAACATTTATTTTAGTCTGATGTTGTCGTTTTAGCTCTCTGAGAAGTGATATAACAGACGACAGTAAAATGTGTTATGAAACTGAATGCAAAAGATGCATTCCTAAAGCTAAAGAAAGTATTAAGAAACGGGAAAACCTCGTTAGAAACGAAGAAAAGAGTGCAGAACTGCGATGTAGTATCAAACTTCCTATATGGCTTTGAATGCCGGACAATTTCCTCACAGATAAATGGAAGACTTGAAGCAACAGAGATGTGGTTTCTAAGAAAGATACTGTGAATATCATAGACAAAGTATGCAACCAACGAGATAGTTGTAAGGAAAATATAAGCAAAAAATGAAACTCATACCGAAATTCAGAAAGGCACAGTTGAAATTTCTGAAACACATAATGAGGAAAGCGGCTTGGTGAATTTGAAACACACAGGACATATTGAAGCCAAAATGTGCAATGGAAACCATCGAGTAACCTATCTAACGGGCTTGTGTATATGGATATCAGTACATAAACCGAAAAACATTGCTTGAAACTAAAAAGAATAGCAAGTTATAGAGATCCCCGATCGCCCACGTTACGGCACAGAAAAGAAGATACATATTTTTATATACAGGAAGGGTGAAAAATAAATAGGCATTAGAAATTGCTTATGGAATTTTTAGTATCACTAAAGTCAAGACGAAAACGTTTTTTAAACAGACAACAGGGATTTCTTATTTACGTACAAGGGCGAAAACCTGAAGACTGTGACTGCAGAATGGAATATGAATAGACAAAGCTAGGTTGGCCTGAATTGTTTGAAAACATCCTTTGGAGTGACGAGGTTGTATTCCATGTTGGTGGGTTCATCAATCGTCACAACTGCCATTACTGGGTGTCGTGCGATAACAATCACAGTATGACCACTGAGAGGATGCAAAGCTCGGCCAAAGATAACCGTGTGACGCGGAATGATGGCAACAAGAGGCGTCGACCCATATCTTCTGCGTGACACCATAAATACGGACCGCTATCTTCAAGAGTCTGGCTAGGAAAACATTGGTGACTTGATATTTATACAGGATGATGCACCACTACATTTTGCTTTTACTGTGCGTGCGTGGTCAGACCAACAGTTGGATGGGACAACGCGGACCTCATGAACGGCTTCCATGTTATTTTTACCTGTGAGGTTACACTAAAGAGGTGTATAGGACAAAACCGCGCACTCTGGAGGACTTAGACAGATTCAGGAGATTCTTAATAATATCAGAGACGACGTCTTTCAGAAGGTTGTTAATTCCATCCCTTGCTGTTTGAGGAAACTGGTTGACGCCACCGCTCCTTATGTTGAAGACATATGAAGAATTACTTTCATTTTCCCATGTAATAAAGAACATGCATCATTTGTTTCAATAAATTTGTAATAGGAATATGGATTTTATTACCAATTCTAATGCTTGCTTACATTTCACCTCCCTGTATATATATATATATATATATATATATATATATATATATATATATATATATATATGTGTGTGAAAATGATATATAATGTGGAAATAGGAATCAGCATTGCATGGCGACTGTCAGTATTAAACTGACAATTACCATTCAGTTGTAATTCCTGTCTATGTCTATAAACTCTCTATGAGATGATGTCCAAAAATCTGGCAAATTTTAAACATATATATATATATATATATATATATATATATATATATATATTCATGAATTATTCACACAAAAATTTCATGAATTTGTAAATTGATTGCACGTTTATCGAAATATATATATATATATATATAAATAGAAAGATATATGTATATATATATATATATATATATATATATGTACGTATGTGTGTGTGCGTGTGTGTGTGTGTGTTAAATCTCTATCTATAAAAGGCAGGATGTGTGTGTGTGTGTGTGTGTGTGTGTGTGTGTGTGTGTGTGTGTGTGTGTGTGTGTAACAGGAATGCACGACCGCAATTCTCGACGGATATGCAACAAAATATACGTGCACATGCTCCAAGTTAGCGGAAAGGCCAAGACCGACTTTGCATTTCCCAACTCCTATCGATAATGGAAATAATCGATTTTTTCATGCTTCCTCGGCAGTTTTCATCTAGTTTGCGGCCATTTTCTAATGGCCAGAGTGAGAGCCAATAGCTGGCTGCCACAAATGGGCAGGAAGATTCTATTGGCCAGCGTGAGACACAAAATGTTAACTAGCATGCTAGCATGCAAAAAATCGATAGCTGCATTCGTCACAAATCGAAAAAAATTAAATCTGCATGGCACTTTACTCCAATTGGCTCATTCGCTTGCTTAAACTCAAGTTGATTCTGATTCTGCAGAACTGGGTTGGGTGTGAAAAAGTATTTGTTGTTAACATTCTTTTTTCATTCGGTTTTCCCAGTTATGAGTCCTTTTTTAAAGCTGATCACTTTGTGTTCATTTTGTTTAGTTCTTTTTTCGTAACAGATTTAATGTTTAGAATAGAGCTTAGAAAAAATTTGCAGTGTGAGATAGGCAAGAAGTAAGACATGTAGCAACATCAGCACGGCAAAGGGACTCCTTTAAAGGCAAGGAAGAGCAAAAATATTTTAAGTCAAGTGATAGCGATTGCTGTATGAGTCGTTTTTTAATCAAGCACGGGCAACGCCGGGCCATGCTGCTAATAGGATAATAATGATTTATTATTTAAGCATACGCACACATTTATTTATTTAGTTTTTGAATATGATGAATGATGACCAACATTTTTCAGTCGTTGGATGGCAGTAAAACGATAAGACCTACATCTACAGGTTGGTCCGAAAGTTTTGTCACCCGTACATAATATAATATAACTTTGATTATTGTCTCCACTTTCTTTAGTTTAATTCCCACTCCCATTCCCCCTTAGTTGACAGAGATGCCAGCTCTCTGGTAGATGCGGGGCGATTTTCGTTTTTGTGTATTTCGTATTGTTTTTGTCTCTGGATGTGTGTGTGTGTTTGAGTGAGTGTTTGCTCGAATGATTGTTCTTAATTATATCGTCCCGCATTAATTTCGTCCAGTTAACTGATTTTTTTCTGTCACAATTAAGGATTATACAGGGTTTTTTTACTACACTATTTTGTATAGTTCTTATATATGAATTTTATTTATTGTAAATATTCACTGGATTTTCATTTTTAAATATCTCCACCCCACTGACAAATTGTACATATATGAACTAGTTAGGACTTCGTAGAGACATAGAGGTATTATGGTGACTGTAGAAAGAATGGTAAGTAAGAATGCGTTGTTTTGATGTAAGGAATATTGTGTTATGTTTGGGTCAGTAATTGTGGCTAGTTAAGTTTAAAGTTAAGACCGTCCTTTTCCCCATGAAAATGAGCCTTCCCCATCCCTCATTTGGGCCTTGTTCCAAATTTTTGTATTTTTAAAATAAATATTACTTTCCCCTATAGTACCTAGACTTTATGAATTTAAACTCAGTACCAGATTGACCGCAAAATCTCATCTTTTTACAGTTGACAATAGCTAGGTATTACCGTAAGTTCGCACTTCTCGCATGTGGAAATCTTCCGACTTCTTGCTTTCCAGCCAACTTAGATCTTCAAAAATGTAAATACAATGTCAATCGTTATGCTCTGTTTTCTTAGTTCCTGTTCTTTTGTTGTTCTCGCTGCGTAATAATTTTTTTTTCTTTTTCTCATATTCTTTCACAATCAGTAACTCCCTTGCGTCTTAGTGACTTTATTGCCGTGCTTGGGGTGAAATGATTAAAATAAACCTAATAATTACAATTCCCCGGGAAGGGTTGCAATAAGTACCTTAGAATTATAATTTAATAATAAAATGTCATACTGTTCGTTAACGAGTATGCTTGTCTGATAAGTTGGCTACCTAATCCTTGTTGTAGATACCAGCTCAGACACATTTATTCAATATCTGTGGTGGCAACCTATAACTTGTACGCCAACTATACTGAGGGGTCTTTAGTTACAGTTTCTAGAAAAACGCGCACAATCTGACGGGATCAGTTATGGAACAAGGCCAATACACTCAAACCCTCGGTCATAATGACTTGTGACTTTGTGCCAGCAGAACGAATCACGGCTTCCCAGCAGCTCTGTTGACGCAACTTCACAAAGAAGGCTTGAGTTAAACTGTGGTATTGTTTTCAATCCACTCTCCATGAAGGCGGACACGGGAATAATCGATATTATTAAGCTTCACCTAACTTACAAATCGACCATGGTGAGATTCGAACCAGAGTCTCATAGTTGAAATGCTAGGGATACTTCTATTCTATAATGTGTAAACAAACAATATAGCGTATTAGGCGTTCTGGAAAAATAAAATAAATCCGTATGTGTAATGTCGTCGTTGTACAGATTGATAAGAACACAAAACTGAATGGGATGATGGCCGCATAATGTTCAAACACAGGTTCCCTTACGATCACCAAAGTTAAGCAACGTCGAGCCTCGTCAGTACCTATATGGATGAGTGCTGGGGAATACTGGGTGTTGTAAGGATGTGCGGGTGATGAATTGTTAAAGGTAGAGTCAAGTTCTAATTCCCGTTAGGTTCATTATATTTACTTACGCGTTAATACCCTTGTGAAAGGTATTACATAACCTATTTCCCCCAGCTATGGGTTAATTAGTAAGATTTGTATCACTAAAATCTCATCTCAACAACAAAAAATCAAACAATCTAAAAATCGTTTCTGGCTTTAAATAACAAGCAAAAAGTTGATGAACCTTAAAAAAAATCAATAAAAAAAACATCACAAGTAAATCTTTTATTTATTGTTTATTCAGCTCTGGACTTTGGCAGTTAATACCGGTAAGTGGGTGTGTGTCTTTGGGGGTTTTCCCCAAACGTTGATTCTTCTTCTCAGTCATGACTTGTGACATTGTGCTAACACAACCACTGACGGTTCACCGGATAGTTTCGTCTACCCTATTTCACTTACAAGCTTTAATTCAACCCGTACAATTATTTTCCGATAAAACTACATCCGCGTCGTGGGTAAGACGATAATCCGACAGCAAGGACTCTGATTAGGAGGTTTTGAGGAGTTCTTAATTTCCGGTGTTCCCAGGTTCAGCCTGACCCAGGGTGGTAACCTGTTAGGGTCCCAGCTATGGGCAAATAGTTAACCAACCCCCAAATTGAAGTCAAAACACTATGAAAGTGTAAAAATAGGTTTTAATACCAGCAATACATTTTTGGAAAAAATTATTACCAGCAATACATTTTTGAAAAAGAAAAAAAATAATCAGCAATACATTTTTGAAGAAAAAAAATATATTACCAGCAAGATATTTTTACCAGCAGTACATTTTGGAAAAAGAAAAATATTACCAGCAATACTTTTCTGAAAAAGAATATTACCAGCAATAATTTTTTACAGGCACTTCCCAAGGGTGCTGCTCAGAAATTCTTGCCCAGGTGTTATGCCCTACAAGGAAACATTTGGCATTTATTAACCTAGTTGAGAGCACTGCTTTCGGTTGAAGCTTATAAAATCTACCTCCTAAAGCAATTTTTCAGGAAATATAGGTTCCTCAAGTCCAGTAGCTGTTATCGCTCTTTCCAATATTGATGGGTGGATTTCCTTCCAACCCTTTTGTTTGAAGTCATGTGGAATGTCAACATCTTGGTTATGCCATCATTTTCTTTTCCAAATACAAGTGATAGATCCATTTTAGTTGCTGTCGCTGTTAGTAGTCAAGTGAAGTGGTTTATGTTATTTGGTACGATTCTTTGTGATTCTGTAGCGCCAGCCCACAATTTTAAAATCCAATGATCTTTGCTAAGACCCTCAGGCTTTCTCCGCTGAAAGCCTTTTTTCACCATTGATTTTAGTAAGCGCTTGGTCGGAACTCTAACGGCCTAACGATTGACACATTATCCTTTACTAAATCAGTTTTAAACATCAAACCTTGTTATTACTAATAATTTTAAATGTAAATCCAAATCTAGAACGAACTCACTCCTGTTGAAGGAACCACTCCCTGATTGACTATGTCTTCAGGGGTGTAGTCATACCCACCATGTGTGGCCAATAGCTATTTAACCCATAGTTGGGGGTGGATGGCCTGTGAGTTCGGTGAGTTCATCTACTCTTTAACAGATCTTGTTTTTGTGTTAATGGGGTTTCATTTATCCCCAACTTCCAGACTAGGATCTAATATGTCGTGACCTAAAAAAATCTGCCCTCGGTAAAAAAAAAATATGGTTTATAAATTCTGATATCTTTTAGTGGACAGCCTTACCAATACCAATAATCACATAAATTATTATATTGTGTAAACAAGCAGCGTGAAAACTACTGTAGCTAGAAGGAGCACGATGGTACCGTCGGATTGAGCAAGCATGTGGCCTAAGACCTAAGTAAAATTGAGTTTATTTCTCACAGGGTAGATAATTAAAATGGTCTTGTGTCAAAGATAGAATGCCCCGACTATTATGCATTTGGACAGTTCTCTGCAAACAAATTACTTGCACTTTTGCAGCGTTTCCTTTCCAAGGTGATATTTGATTAGGAATGGGAAACCCTCATCTGATGTAGGCCAAGATAGGTAAAAACTTGAAAAGAACCGATAAAGTGCAGTCTTATCTGAAATGTCAGACAGAATGATACTCAGCGGTTTACCCCCGGCGCAGTGTGAGGGAAACCCGAGAATAATGTAGGCCATCACTGCACGAAAATTTCAAGTTTATCTAATGGATTTCATTATGGCTATTCGCTGAGCGGGTCCGTCGATTTGAGAATTAACATTATCGAATTTATTTTTAGAATAATTGCTCTATGGGCGGCGTTTTTATGGTCTGAGAGATAGATAGATAGATAGATAGATAGATAGATAGATAGATAGATAGATAGAAGTTAAAATGTAGCAATTTACGAATACAGTCGTTAACAGGCACTTGTTTATGCGATATTAAACCTCTATCTCTGTCACGCGTTTATATATATATATATATATATATATATATATATATATATATATAATGTGTGATGGATAAATTGTTGACTAAATTACGCAAAAATGAAAATAACACTGCCATCTCATTTGAACAGATATATTTACAAAAATTACACAAAAATATCTTGAAATACGAAAGAGAAGAGGAAATTTATTCAATAAAAACGTCATTGGATTCAACCACGGCCTCCAGACAACTTCGGAGTTTCCTGCGACTCTTACAGACGGTCTCCTTGTTTAATTTGGTGAATGCCGCCATAATCCTCGCTTTCAGTTCATCTTTGGTGCTACAAGGAGTTGTGTTGGTCTCTCGCTCAACTGTTCCCCATACATAATGATCAAGTGGTTACTGTCTGAGGAGTAAGAGGTGATGTGTCCGCAGAAAATTGTCTGACAGCCATGGTTGGGTTCTCCTGTTTGTTTGACATGAAGCAGAGTCGTGTTGCTAGACTGGGTCTTCCCCTAGCTGCTCTCTTGACCTAGGGCAGCACTACCCCATCATAGAAATTGATGTCGGCCTCCGTGTTGAGTCTGAGGTCCTCACCAACAAATTCCGGAGTTCAGAACGATTAGAGGGAGTTTCCCGAGCTGCCGTACCTTCGTAATCAATCCTCCAAATCTTTCCGAAACGTCTGCACTGTTCTCAGATTGACACTCAAACACTCTGAAATGTTCGCATTGCACGAGGACAGCATGCCATTTCAAAATTTCTGGCGAAGTGACTTACGTCATGGTCTTCTTTTTTCTCATAGATGGTGCCAAACTGACCTTCCTGTACTGTGCAGTCGACAACAACGCGAAATTAAAAAATATAACATCGCACTCTGTATGAGTACCTACCACACACACACACACATATATATATATATATATATATATATATATATATATATATATATATATATATATGTCTAGGTGTGGTGTAAAGAGTTAACATATTTTTAACGTATTTTATCCTTTTTGTTCCATCTCCTATATATATATATATATATATATATATATATATATATATATGTGTGTGTGTGTGTGTTTGTGTGTGTGTGTTTGTGTGTGTGTGTGTGTGCATTTAGGCAGCAATCCTTCTTTCATGCACATTTATTGAAAATTGACTGACAAAAGGTGCTTTTTATTTATTTTTATACAATTTCTCCCGCGATCTAATATTTTTTTTTTCTTTTCGGATGATAAATTATATAAAAACTGTCCGAATGTTCTTTTTATCCGAGCGCTTTCGGCTATACATTTAGCCATTTTCAAGGATAAAAAGAACATTCGGACAGTTTTTATATAATTTATCATCCGAAAAGAAATAAAAATATTAGATCACGTGAGAAATTGTATAAAAAAATAAATAAAAGCACCTTGTCTGTCATTTTCAATGAAAATATATATATATATATATATATATATATATATATATATATATATATATATATATATATATATACGCATCTATGTATCTGTAAGATATATTCTAGTAGCAAGTACTCATCTAAAGATGTTTGATTAAAATAACTGAAATGGTCGGTTTCAATTTTAATGTATTTTTTTTTACATATATATATATATATATATATATATATATATATATATATATATATATATGTATGTATGTATGTATGTATTTAAATAAAAGAAAGAACAGTAAGATATATAATCCGGTGTTTTTATAGATATTTTATTTTTACAAAATAGTGCTCAATGTAAATTTACCGAGCATTAATATTATAAATTAAACATGGTTAGAACTGTGTAGCGGAAAAAAAAACATATTTTAAATCAATTAATTTATAATATATATATATATATATATATATATATATATATATATATATATATATATATATATATATATATATAAACGTTTGAGACTACACTATGGATTTCAAAGAACCGCTTAAAAAATTGAAAGATTTGTCCCATTAACAATATTAATTTGCTAGCTCACTTCGGATAATAATAATAATAATAATAATAATAATAATAATAATAATAATAATAATAATAATAAAATTCATGTATTACTGCATATATTTCCTGAATATTTCAGCTCTTTTGCCTAATCTATCTTGCTGGCTAATGGTAATCGTAGGTTTGGCAGATTTTAAATTGTAGATAATCTCCTGCCTAGAATGTTGGTCGCCATATACTAATGGGTTAAATAGTTTCAGAATCCCAGCTTAGTAGGAGTTAATCAAACCAAACAAGGTATGAAATTTATTAATTATTACAATCGCAGAAAGAACTGCGTCATGTTGCTCTTTTTCTCACAGACGGTGAAATTAAAAATATAATATGGAGACAATTTACCCCTCGCGCCCAGTATGGACACATGGCACAGTGGATAAAGGCGTTGGTTCGATCCAGTAACAGGGCCCAAAGAGTGTGAGTTCAATACTTGGTTGAGGCAGTGGAGAACTTGGAGAGGGGAATTAACAGGAGATAACTGATAACTGACATCCATTAAACATGGCACGTGGAACTAGAACAGTCCAACGGCCGAAACGTTGTAATAAATATGGCAACAAAGATGGGGTCAATAGTCCGAATAATGTAAATAATGTACATAATACCTCATCTCAGAAATATAGGCAGATACTGAAGGACCGAAACGTTGTAATAAATATGGCGACAAAGATAAGGACATTAGTCCGAATAATGTAAACAGTGTACATAATACGTCATCTCAGAAATATAGACAGATATAATTTTTTTGTGTGTAACAATTGAGTGGAAGTGTGCAAAATAACGATGACCCACCCGCCCACATTCAACTTATATTTGTTTTTGAAAAGAATAAAAGAACTTTAGTTAAATACAAAATATTAGAGTCAGATATGAGTTACGGGCAACATTAATCGTGTTGAATATTTGTTTTACTTATTTAACTATTTTATTTCCTTTTTAGGGGCCAATCAGTAAGAAATAAATCAATATAATTTATGTACGTATGTGATAAACAGTGACATAATGGGTGGGTGGGCCATCGTTGCTACAAAAGTCAGTACGTGTGTGCGTGCTTCTTAATAGTAACGAGCGGTACAAGAGATAGTTAGAATTTAGTTCTTACTGTGAACTGTGTCGACGTTGTTCGGGGAGGTTTCCCTGTAGTTTTTAGCGCGGTAACGTTTTGCCTGTGGACCTGAATGGGTTCTTTGCACACTACCCCTCAATTGTTACACATAAACAAATCACTATATATATATATATATATATATGTGTGTGTGATAGAAATTATTATGAGGATTTGAGATAATTATAATTAAGTAATTCATCGAATCTAGTAGAAACCTCGACAGAATTGAAACCCGGACAGTTACGTTATCAGGCAAAGGCCATACCAACTGTACAAACGGGGCCCGGTGACGAAGAGGTAGCGAATTAGACTCGATATAGCGCAGCTCGATCACATATTCCGTGGTGGAACTCATCCGAGTTTCTCCTTACCCATAGGACTGTGCCCCCACGAGCCACGACTCTTCGTCACCGAGGCCCGTTTGTACAGTTTGTATGACGTTTGCCTGATAACGTAAGTGGATGAGCACTGCTGATGAGTCCCAAATGTAGGACTTTTTCTGTTGAGTTTTTTCTAGATTCGATGAATTATATATATATATATATATATATATATATATATATATATATATATATATATATATATATATATATATATATATATATGGGACAAAGTGCTCAATGGCAGAGACAGAGCCTATGTAAATATAAAAGTCAACACTAAGTGTTGATTTCAATGTTCACTTATATATATATATTATCGGATTTCGGTCGCATCACGTTGAAACCATTATCCCCATAAAATCACCAAAGTTAAGCAAACTGCTCAGTACTTGGATGTGCAGGTGGTGTAATCGATAATGACTCGGAATTGTTAATCGGACAACCGAGTTTCATTCCCAGTTGTGATTGTTATATTGACTTACGCGCAAATGTCATTGGGAAATGTAAGAATCCACCTCTTCCCCTCGATGCTATGGGTTAATTTGTAAGTGTTTTTTTTTATCACTAAACCATTACTGTCTCAAAAAAATGCTTACAATCTAAAAATACTTTCTGGCTTAAAATAACCTGCAAATGTTTGATAAGCTGTAGAAAACCAATCAATCAATGAATTCTAGACTGGTTGCCATCCAATGCTATAGAGTCCAGTCTATACTGTTATTTAACCTTTAGATGGAAGGCAAAAAAATGAATTCATTCCTGTTTGAAGAGTATTAATGTCAAAGTGAACGCTGATGACCAGCCCGCAATTTGAACTCTGATCGATGAATATGTAAAGATTACAAACAATATTATAAGTTATAATAATATGTAAATGTAAGCTTCCGGAATAACAAACGGAAGACAGAATTGATGAGAAAAATGTGACGATGTCGACAATGATGATGAAATTGAATATAATAAACATGAGACAATAGTTAGTGTTACTAATAGGAGCAAAAAAACTGACTTCAATGGACGCCGTAGGGGGAGAGAATAGGGAGGGTGGTCGTTCTCTTTAATTGAAGTCACCCCTGATTCCGGAAAGTATCATAACTCAATTTCGGTTCTCCCTCCTACAATCTTACACGTTTTGGGCCCGACGGCTTGGCTCCGATAAAGGGACCCCCCGACACGGGCCAACCTGCAGCAGAAACGTGCGGACGTACACGCACACGGTGAAACACGCATACGCACACACAAAAACAGAAGGAGACAGTAGTTCTATGTGTTCATGTGTGTGTGTGCGTATACAAAATCACGTCTCTCAAATTACATTATGACCCACCAAGATATACCAAAACTGATTATACTTTAAATATATATATATATATATAATTTAAATATGTACTTTACATACCCTCACAATGCTTTCGTATCACAGTTCAACGTTATATTTCACGATGCAGGTCAATGTTTCAGTATAAATTTGAAAATTCTAATAACTGGTGTTATTAGAATTATCAGGATATATTTATAAATGCCATATTTCGTGTGTGTTTTAGCTTGGAGCATCTAGACATTAGTGATAACTTCAGTTGGAAGAAACAGACTTTATAATGAAAATATTCTAAGTGTAATATGAAGTATTATTTATAAATGTATTCAAAAATGGGTCAAATAATATATTTCAATAGAAGGTAGACATACGCAGATAGATAGATAACTATTAATAGACTAATACACACACACAAACTCACACACACACACACATATATATATAGAGAGAGAGAGAGAGAAAGGCAGAGATTATCAAACATCGATAGATAGATAGATAGATAGATAGATAGATAGATAGATAGATAGATAGATAGATATGAACAGCCTGAAGTAGATAGATAGATAGATAGATAGATAGATAGATAGATAGATAGATAGATAGATAGATATTAGGAAACTAAGAAAGATTAAAAGAGAGACGATCATAGATAGATAGATAGATAGATAGATAGATAGATAGATAGATCTTTTAGGAATTACGGCCGTATCACGTTGAAACATTGGTTCTTGAACGATCAATGAAGTTAAACAACGCCCAGCCTGTCCAGTACCTAGATGGGTGACTTGGGCACACCAGATGCTGTAAACATGGATGGGCTGTTGGTTGAATGAATAAGAACCTTTTTTTTCTGTCTCTTATTCTTTCCATTATCTCGTTTATCGCATTAAGCCATTATTAATTTTACAATGATCGGTGGTATTATCTATGAGCGACGTCTTGGATTTATCGTCGATCCGCTGCCCCCCCCTCGTTCATTTTTTTGCCTTTGATATATTTTGTGAGGGTCAAATTTCCTCATTAATGTATCTAAAAGTTTCAACTGTTTCTGTCTGATTCTAAGTATACGTGTCTTTTTTCTTTCCATTTTCCTGAATAATTATTTCTTACTTACGTAACCCAGTCATGATATCCTCAGTATCCTGCTGCTGAAACGCATTCCTGCTACTCTGCTACCTTGCTGTTTAACGTCTTACCCAGGACACAGATGTAGTTTATCGTCTTACCCAGGACACAGATGTAGTTTATCGTCTTACCCAGGAGACAGACGTAGTTTATCGTCTTACCCAGGACACAGACGTAGTTTATCGTCTTAACTAGGACAATAAAAGATTAGGATTCAAAATGTGAAAAGATGACAAATGATGAGACCTAACTACCAATCTAGTACTATGGTTGAAATTTATTAAATTGAGGTGTCAAAGAGGAAGCTTTGTCAGAACAATTGCCTGAAAATATTTATAAAAAATCATACGTTACATCGGTCGGAAAATCATTGAAGCCGAGATGCAAGTCCAGGATCTATAACACTGCAGATTCTTCTTGGGATTTTGTCAAGAATCTCTAGACAGATAATAAAAGAACTAGACCACATGTGGTAATAACCATGCCTTCCGTTTTCTTACATTTAATAGATACTTCTTCCTTCTTGCATGTGAATGTCTGCCGTATTGACGGATATAATGAACGCTTGTTTCAAAATTGAAACTTAAATATGTGTTGAACACTAGAGATACTTATTGAAGTGAGCAGTCGGTCGCTATACAATCTTCGTCAAGATATGAATATGCTTCTCACTTTATTCTCGCTGTTTTTATTTTATGTCCTTTTTTGATAAAAACGTAAAAAAAAACCGCAGGGGAAGAGGCGGGATCCTTTGTGCACGATTTTTTTTTCCACAAAACAAAGTTCTCAGATCGCGCTTAGTGAGTAGTTTCCTGCTACCTTTGTTATTTAATAATAATATTTATAATAATAATAATAATAAAGCCTTATTATTCTGATGTGTCGAAAATACGATTCACTTCATGGGATTTTCAATCGGCATGGGATTTTTGAATGGGCATGAGTGCGGTGTATATATATATATATATATATATATATATATATATATATATATATAATTATATTATAATTTTAGGAATAAGCTATCTCTTGGTTCAAGAGATAGCTTATTCCTAAAATTTCGGTTGAAGATGAAACGGGACTAAACACCTCAATTCAACTTAATTTTAATAATTATTTGGATGGTTTTGGCTCTCGTTTTTGAGAACTCTTATGTAGCGAAGGAATCATATTTTTAAACAAACAAATATTATAATATAAGCTCTAATTCTGTATGGAGCACTGTCTTCTTAAAAATAAAAACAAAAAATACTAAGGAACTCCAGATTATGCACCTAACGTGTTCTTTTCTATTTTCCGCATACCTGCGCACTTATACTTATATATATATATATATATATATATATATATATATATATATATATATGTGTGTGTGTGTGTGTGTGTGTATGTGTGTGTGTCTGTGTGTCTGTGCGTGTCTCTGTATATATATATATATATCAAAAAATAAATGGGCAAATGAGAAACAATAAATCGTGATCTAAATACGTACTAGTACATATATAATGAAATGGACAAAGTCCGAGAATTATTTTAAACATATATATATATATATGTGTGTGTGTGTGTGTGTGTGTGTGTGTGTGTGTGTGTGTGTGTGTCTGTGTGTCTACGCGTGTGTCTGTATATATATATATATATATATATATATATATTCAGAAAATAAATCGGCAAATGAAAAAGAATAAATCGTGATCTAAACAAGTACTAGTACATATATAATGAAATGGACAAAGTCCGGCAATTATTTTTAAAAATATTTTTATTCTATAAAAAGAACGTATAAACATAAAAAATGTCTTAAAAGAATTGTCGGACTTTGTCCATTTCATAATGTGTGACGTCATTTGTTTACATTTGGATACGCATCGAGCAGATATCAATGTATGAGAGAAAATAATAGAGAATTGTGGTTTAAAAACAGTAAAATTGACCTTGCTAACCGAAACGCTCCCCTGTAGCTCAATCGGTAAAAGCAGCCTGTCGCCTCTGAGTGTTGACTTCAATGTTCATGTTTATAGAATGAATCTGCTTTTTTAGGGCACTTATGAAATAAAAAAGTGTTTGATATTTTTTAATTACTAATATTTAAGTAAACGAACTGTTTATAATAAACATTATTAACAACATTTACTGTCCTGACGTCCGAGAAATTTTCATAGACAATATATGTCCTCCGACAGGAATCGAATTTTTATCCTACACGCAAACGTCATCTAACCTGACATGCTATACCAGTTTAGCTACAGAGGAGCGTCTGGTTAGCAAATTTTCCATGATTTCCTTCCGACAATTATTTTAATATATTTTATTGTTATAAGTTATTTATATAGACTATATTTATATAAAATTTCCCTGTTTGTAGTACTGCTTTGTTTGAAAGACCCTATATCTGGCAACAGGACTCTGCACCATGCCACACAAACAGACGAAGAAAAATGGATGTCGGAAAATTTCTGCGATCACCTCACCCCTTACATCTGGCTACCTAACTTCAAGACTGCAGTCCCCTAATTTGTCGTGTGTCGGGCGCAGTTGAGCGAGAAATCATTTAAACTCATTGTAATACTAAAGGTGAACTGAAGGCAAGGATTATGGCAGAATTCATCAACTTAAACAAGGTGTCACTCCAGAAGAGTTGCAGGAGATTCCGAAGTTATCTGGAGGCCGTGGTTGAAGCCAGTGACGATTTTATTGAATGAATTTACTCTTTAGTATGTCAAAATATTTTTTGTATAATTTTGGTGAATATATCTGCTAAAATGAGATGTCAGTTTTGTATTCATTTTTGTGTAATTTAGATGACAATTTATCCATCGCCAACTACACACACACACACACACACACACATATATATATATATATATATACTTACCTGCCACCTTTCTGATCTTAGTTCGAGGAAACAACATTTCTTAGGAAAACATAGCCATGTACAAAATATTATACAGATATTTGTTGATAACACAATAATACTTACACATATACACAGTAAAAAGAACCTTAAGATATTGAAGGCCATCGACTTTAAAGCAAAGAAACCCACACTCAACAAAATTACATTTCAAACTATTCACAACACATTAGATTGCATCAAGGCATTTGTTTCTGTTGTTAATATTTCGGCCTCTTGCTTGGTATGACGTCACAGAACCGCATCTTGAACTTAGGAACGGCGTTTGCTATTCCGCGACCGTTATCGTCGGAGAGCAATCTTCTATGTCAACATAAAAAAAATATTATCTTCGATGGTGAATATCTTTGTTTAAATATCCGTATAATCACTCTGAAGGTGGTTCAAGTGAGCCGAAATCATAAATCAAGTATCAATTTAATAAAAATATCCAACTATTGGATAATTTTTGTCGTTATTTTCATCCGAAATTAAAGCAAATATACGAACATTAGAACGGCTCATGATCAGACATAATAGATATTCATTGTCAGTTATATTTAACAATATATATATATATATATATATATTATCAAGTTTTTCCAGCATCCTTACGATATTCCGTTTTGAAAGAGTAAAGGAGAACAAAAATGTGTCCCAAGGTGTTTTGTCTTTGGTGTTCGTATTTTTCCTAATATTTTGACTGTTATATTGTAATTTATGTTTGTGTTGTTTTGAAAAGGAGCGTTCATTCCGAGCTTTCATATGTTCCGCGGGGCTGGAATTAGCGTGAGCATCATTCTGGTTTAAAAAAATCGTTTGACACTCCATATCCACTGTTAAATGATATGAGGGTGATAGTAGTATTCATATTGTATTTAATGAAAGAATTTTGAAAAAAGATTGCTAGCCATATATATATATATATATATTAAGAAATGGACAAGGTCCGACAATTTATTCATTAAAGACATTTTTATGTTTAACGTCGTTTTTTATAGATACAAGTATTTAAGTAAATGCTCTGTTTATGATAAACAGTATTAAATATTTGTGGCCGATTGGTAAGGCACGTCAGCGTAAATGACGGATCCGTATAGGATACAGGTTCGAATCCTGTCAAAGAACGAATATTTTCTGTGAAAGTTTCTCGGACATTCAGACCGGTAAATGTTATTTAATACTGTTTATCATAAACAGAGCATTTACTTAAATACTTTTATCTATAAAAACAACGTTAAACATAAAAATGTCTTTAATGAATATATATATGGCTAGTAATTTCAATTCATTGTGTGATAAAAACATGATAGCACAATTTTCAAATAAACTGGCATCCGAGGAAAATTGGGAAAAAAGAAAGAACCAAAAACCTTCGAACAGGAAAAAAATATCCTGTACCTTAAATCCCTGGTACAAAGAAAAAATAAACTGTCAGTTAAAACGAAGACTGCTCAATACACTAAATAGAGGAAAATTTCAACCTGATGATCTTATGTGATACAGTCTATTTACGTTGTATCTGGCCCATTATGATTCATATCTATATATATAGTGTGTGTGTGTGTATACGCTTCACAAATATATGCAATATACTTATCACTAGCATTATTTAGCCTATAACAACTTCATTGTTGTGTTTCTTGCTTTTGTTTTTTTTTCTACGCCACAAGGAGATATTTTTTGTCGATCAAATTGTAATTCTGACGCATAGTTAAGCGGAAGACGAAGAATGAAACTGTACCATTTTCTTCACAAAACTTCATATTTCTTACATTTTACGATCCTTGAAGTTGGCACCGCTTCATATTCGCTAAAAAAATTAACGTACAAGGTGAAAATGACCCAACATAAATGAAAACAAAATAATTTATCTTTAAAATCTTTGTTATTATTAAAAGGAAGGACCAAAGAATTTTTCGTTATTAAATTATATTTTTAATCCATTTTAGAACGTCCGACATTTTGATTAATTTTTTTTTTTTTTTTTTTCGTCAGCTGGAGACCATAAATTAGTATAGGAAATTTGAGCGTCTATTTTTGCGGTAAAAATCACATTGATTTGGAAATTTTTACAAAAATTTTTGGATTGTAATGTAATTTGAAGGACTTATTCACAAATGAATGAAATTATTTGAGAAATGTTTCTTTTTTAGAAAATCTTAGTAAAAACAGATTTTTTTACGTTTGTAACCCACAACTTATTTAATTTTATTTTATTAATTTTTTTTGTACCGCATAATGTTTATATTAGTTTTAGGCTGAATTCCTTGGAGAATCCTGTCAAAGAGGCCCGCCAGTTACCGAAAAACTGCAATAAATCTAAGATATTATTTACTTAGAAAAACTTTTAATTGCTTTTATGAATAAGATATATTATCGACACTATTGTCTTAAGAAAATGTTTTTTCAATGACTAACGAAGTTTTACAAGAATTGTTTTTATTTCTTCGAAATTTTTTTTTAAAATAATTTATAAACATTTAAATCTTTTAAGATTCTGTATTAATTTGTAGCGGTTAGGTGATATTGTTATTAAGTAAAAATCATATATACTAATCATAAATGGAAAAGCTTACTACAATTCAGCGACCCCCAGTATTTTTCTTTTTTCTTTGTGCGTATATAAATATGCCGACATTTGTAAATGTGGACGCCCATACACGACATTATCAGAAAATATGTAAATTTCAAGCCAAAGTACCTAACATTCTATAAAACATTATATTACAGAGAATAGTTACCCTCATTTTTTAAGATTAATCTGTAGATAAAAATTATATTAAAAAGGTACTCACGTTCTATTTCTCAAGTAATTTTTACAGGTATGACCCGCGTATAAAAAAATAGCTAAATTTCTGATTGTCAATCAAGCTGTCAACAGCTTAAATAAACATCTCCGTGTTAAAAAAAAATTGTGTTTTAAATTTAAAGCAAGTGATATTTATTTCAAATACATGAAATGATGTTTCAGAAAAGTATACTTTATTTTTTAAAGATTTTTTAATAAAGACAATTACATTATGATGAAAGATGGCTAAACAGTGAATATTAGCGATTCAAAAGAAAACTTCCTTCCACTCAATTTAAATTAGTCTTGAAATACAGAAAATTATTTTGCTTATTGGAAATATTATATTTAATCTATTAGTTTGAAATTAAAATAAAATAAAAACTTCAAGAAAGATTTCTCATTTTGAAAAATTCATTTTAAACTTTAGGTATCGCGTTTTTTTTTTTTTTTTTTTTTTTTTTTTGAGGTACCTACCTTAAAGTAAAAAGGGTGAAAATGTTATGGAGAAATGACACTGAACTCATATTTAATACACATCTTGACACTATTAAGTTGAATCATAAATATTTTTCTTTTTTGTTTATCCGATTTATTCAATCAAAAAATAAAATAACATTATATTTTATTCAATAATATTTTATTCGGTTATATATTCACGATTATCTTCAATGATTTCAAATAATCAAAAGGCTCTACGATGCCTTTTAAATAAAATTCCGTAAGGTTTGATGTGAAAAAAAATGTTAAAAATACTTTTGAATCTGGTTTTCATTAAAGAAATTTTCCCACATGAAAGAATTTTTGCAGTGGTCGAAAAGAGGATTAATCAGTTGGTGCAGCTTTCGGAGAAATATCACGTTAGAACAGACCAGCCGAGTTCCAAATCTTCTCCCGTATTTTTCTTGCTGTACACGGATTTGCGTTGTAATGGAGGAGAACAATATTTTCCTGTAGACGAGCACAATGCACTCTTCGACAAAAAAAAAAGAAAACTTTTATAGACAGGTTGCCTTTGCTGAATGTATAAATGTGCATTTATCGTTTTATTACGTTTTCAGAACTATAAATCATAATATGATATTTCTTTAATAAATTTTAGTGTCAGTTGTGAATATTTATCCTTACCAATTCTTTGCCTTTAGCGTTGAATATTGTCGTTCATTAGTCAACTCAAAATTTATTCTTAACTACCAAACATGATTAGTCGTTGAGATGTTACAATGTTCATTACAATGCGTTTTCCGAAAGGGAAAAATACTTACGACTCAGCCTAAGAGCCTTTCAACGTGAATATATAAAATTCATATAATGAGTAAACTCTATCAAATACGTATATAAAAAAACATGAGTGCGTGTAAGTCTGTAAGAGAGAGAGAGAGAGAGAGAGAGAACAAGAGCGAGCAAAATAGATTCTCACTTGGGAATTACTCCGTGTTTTACGCCAATATTTCTGAAAATCAACGTGGAATTTCTCTACATCATTCTTCTATATACTCTGTAACAACAACCATAAATTCTTTTGCAGAGACATTAGCAATTGTTGTTAAGGAAATCGTGAATTTAATAGTGTCGTGATACAAACAATGACAGGGAAACAAATAACGATTTTTGTCTGTAAATAGCCTCACGATTGGGATTTAAATTGTATATATATATATATATATATATATATATATATATATATTAAAAGTTTTCCTGTTGTCTTTTTTATATATATATATATATATATATATATATATATATATATATATATAAAAGACAACAGGAAAACTGTAATATTAGTGGACTTTTCAAGGCAAAAACGAAATGAATTTACTAAAACAAAGTAACTATTTCATCTTTCCTAACAGAATTACAACTCTCCCAAGCAAACGTACACAACTATATCAAGAAATCAAAAGGAAATAGTTGAATTCATAAACGCAACAATAAAAACAATGTTTCCACACGTGAAAGTACTTGAAGTAATTTTCAGTTGACAATATGAATATAATAGCTTTTTCTAAATTCTTCCAGTTGCTATGGACATTTTATTTTGTTATTATTATTATTAGTTACTTTGTTTTAATAAATTCATTTCGTTTTTGCCTTGAAAAAATCCACATTGGACGAAACGCGTTGGCTTATATTACAGTTTTCGTATTGTCTTTTACATTTATTAAATATTGTCTTTTTCTACAGGTTAACTCTGAGAAATTTTTCATATTATATATATATATATATATATATATATATATATCCTTATATTAGAATATTACAGCTGGACAAAAGATGGCTTGTTAATTTTAACGCCTCCAAAACCTCTCTCGATTATTCATTCTGAGAGACCCCTTGCTGCCTTTTCATCAATATGGCTAATGCTATCCTCCAGGTAAATGATTCATTGTGGCTTCTCGGGCTAACGTTCTCAGCTTAAATGAAATGGAAAGACTATATTGAATCCATAGGTCGGCTGCTAAGTAAGGTGGCTCATTGTATCGAGTGAAACAGTTTTTTCTTCTCTCTAGAGTCTATCATACATATCGCTCATACATAGAATATTGCTGCCACATATGGCCCAATGCCCCTGCTATTTACCTTGAGCTCCTTGATAAAATCCAAAGAAGAATCAGCAATATTATTGGTCCTGATCCGACCGCTCGGCTTCAGTCACTTTCTCACCGACATAAGTTTGCCTCCCTGTGTCTTTTCTATAAATACTTCCATGTCATTTATTGCTTGGATGGGCTGTTCGCTATGATACCTAGACTTGATGGATGCAGTATTAGACTGGCATCAAGATCTCATCAATTTGCAGTTGAGATGGCTAGATGTAACCGCAAGTTCTATGCAAACGGTTTCTTTTCTCGCACTTCGCGAATGCGAAACTCCCTTCCGGCTCCATGCTTTCCAGCCATCTTTAATCTGCCAAAATTGAAATGCATTGTCAATCGCCATCCACTGTCCTCCTGATTACTTTTTAATCTTCCCGATAACTATTAATGTTTCTGTTTCTAATCCTTTCACGCCCTGTAACCGCTTGTGTCTCAGTGGCTTTACTGCCTTGCTTGGGGCGATACCGATTATATATATATATATATATATATATATATATATATATATATATATATATATACATATACCCGATGCGATGAGAACGAAAGTAATATATAAATTCAACGTTCGATACCGATAATAGAGCGATAATTATTTATTTCTTATAATTTTATCATATAGACAAAAACAGTTTACTTACTACAAAGATGCACTGAAAGGAAGTGGTGAGTAAAATGGTTTTGTCTCTATGATAAAATTATAATAAATAAATAAGTATATATATATATATATATATATATATATATATGCATGTTTCATTAAAACGACAGACAATGTACTACGGTTAAGCTTTTTATTTATTTATTCTTGTGTTCTGACAAGAGCTTTCTTTTTCTGGACAAAAGGGTGTAAAGAACACAAGGAAAATTAAATAAAAAAGCTTAACTGTAGTACCTTGTCTGTCGTTTTAATGAAACATGCATAAAAGGAAGGATTGCTGCCTAAATATGCAATATATATATATATATATATATATATATATATATATATATATATATATATATATAAAATTTCATGTGAAATTAATCCTAAGAAATCAGAGCAGGCGCCCCCCGAGGGGACTTCTCGGCCTGAACCTCTCCCTACTTTATATAAATAATCTACCTAAGACTATACTCCTATCCTCTGTGAACATTTATGACTGATGATACAACGGCACACTTCCAAAAGCTTAGACGACCACAGCTTGACAGATGATCTCTCCTCTGACCGAGCTCTTACAGCTCAGTAGAGGAAAAACTGGCTGGTCACATTCAATGCCTCAAAGACCCAACTAGTGACATTCACCGACCGGGCCCAGAATTTTCACCAATCGTTGTGAACGGGTGTTTTATTCTGGAGCCTCTGTACCTAGAGCGCCTACCAGGACGTAAAATCAGCCTAGACCTCAAGTGGAACTCGTACATACGATCCATCAATAAAGATGCTGGGAAAAGAGCCGGTTGACTGTACCGCACAAGCAAGTACCTATAACCCTCTACCTCAAGTGGCCCTCGTGCGTTTTACAGGGTGAACCTTATTTGAAAGAGAATTATTGTGCATGGTGTCCTAAAATTAACGATCTATTTCAGTGAAATAGGACATTATTTTTTTAAAAAAATCAATTTTATTTCAGTTCATGTTAGAAGTGCATACATTTCTAATTTTGTTTATAACTTTTTAATTTTTTTCCTAATTTTACTTTCATTCGCTTTCAGAACACTATTAATAATAATTAAACAAGAACATATCTTAGTTGAACCTCCACCCCACCCAACGCGCACATACACACTGGATTTCTTTGCATAGAGTTACATATAAACAATGGTTTATCGCCAAAAGTTCAATAGTTTAGCTGAGCCTAACGAACGCATTGTTAGCAGTGCAGGAGATAACTTCTGAAACGCTAATATATATATATATATATATATATATATATATATATATATATATATATATATATATATATATATATACAAAATTATAACAATGATTTAAAATCAGTCATCATTTTCTTACAAAATACGTGACCCGCAGCAAGGCGCGGGTAATTCGGCTAGTACACACACACACACACACATATATATATATATATATATATATATATATGCTGGGTCCCATATTTTTGTAAGAAAATGATGACTGATTTTAAATCATTGTTATAATTTTGAAGAAAAATTATGCATTTCAATATTACTCAATTATTTTGCCGATGTGACCTCCATCTTCTGGCTTTCTCCTTCTATATTTTGTATAGGAGTCATTCCTTTGTTCAAATTTCAATTTAGTTTAAATCAAAGGGAAAAAATTTAAGTGAGAGGTTTGTGTCCCCTTTGATCGAAGGGAAATATACTTATCCCAGTACCGTGGGTAATGTAGTTTCAGAATATTTATGGTTATGGGGGTCCATCTCCAAAATCCTAGGAGTTCGATAACAAACAAAAAGACAGACAGACAGACAGAGGTTACAACTATATATAGAGAGAGAGATTTCTTTTATATCATAATTAAGTAATAAATATAAAACTGAGTCATTTTTTTTGTTTTGTTTTTTTTTTTAATTTGCCCGATTTCTTTAAAATATATAGATAGATCTTGCATTCCCTGTATTAAACACGTTTTCATTCACATTTTTTAGAGTGTCAGTTTGATAAGCTTTCAATATTGGGATAAACATTTTTATTTATTAAATGTAGCCTGATTTTGGCACAAGGACACACATATGGGGCTCTCAGTGAGAATCGAACTTACAACGAATAATCTACAATTTCCGCTTGCTGAAAATTATTCTACGAAGCGGTGCCTTTATTTATTAAGCTTAATTTTAACGCAAGTTCACAAATATAAGACGCCTATTGACGATCGACAGTCGTTTTTGTTCTTTTATGTGTTATGTTCCTGCAAGGTGTAGGGGATCACGGCTCTCGACAATTTCCTTTTTGCTTCTCAAATTAGCTTTTAACCTTTTACCATCACGTTTTGTCCTTGTTCTGCCATTCATTCCACCTCGCCAATTAAGTCACTTAGTAAAAGAATAGTTTCGCCTAACACCACAAGTTGTTACAAAACCAAAATATAAACCTAAAAACACGTGTCATATTCTTAAACCCGTTCAGAAATATCTAAACTGTCAGTTATATACAAACTCTTTCTCAGATCGATTTTAAAGGTGGCTTCCAGTATACGAAACCTGTAGGTCTTAACTAGATCTTTCTTCAAAACTTATGAACTGGTGCTCTAGAATTACAAACCAAAAACCGTACCATATAACAGAAAGCCCACCGCCTACGAACAGCAGCAACAACTAAAATAGATATCACATATAACTCACAGGGAAACTAATGCTACAATCAAGATGGTGACGATCCACATTATTTCAAACAAAAACTTAGGGGAGAAGGCCTCCGTTGATACTGGGAAGAGCAATAACAGCTCTTGGACTTGAGAAACCTATTTTCCTGAAAAAAATGTTTGAAGAGAAAGATTTAATAATTTTAAACTGATTGTGACACTTCGGCCCGGTTCGTCACATTCAGTTTTTTTGGGAAAAGTATGAATCCACTTCCACTTTCTTATATCTGGAAAAACCATTGTCATTCTTGAAAACTGTTATTAATGCAACATTCACTGGAGAATAGAAAGAATTATTCTGACAATCTAACATGTTTTGGTTTTAAATAATTTTTCATTTATGGGTTAAATAGCCGGAATTGTATCTGCAAAAATTATTGTTATTCACAAAAGATGTTTTTAATGCAACAATCAACAGAAACCCAAAAAAATTATTTTGACAATCCCAAATGTTTTGGATTTAAATAATACGCAATAAACCCTTTGTGGATTAATTAAAGCTGAAACATTTTCGATTGTCCGAATTTTTTTTTTTTTGTTTGTTTTGTTTTCTACAGTTGAGCATTGTTAATCTAAGAAAAATCTTAGATTAAAAAGGATCAGCTTGTAGAAAACAAACCAAACAATCAGTCAATCGTGAGGAAATGTCTTAGTATTCAGTGTTATACAGAAGATTCGATATATAGCAGTTCAGCTTTTTTTTCTTGAACGCATTACGAATATAGTTCGTTGATCATTTCTGCAACATGAGGCAGCCACTTGGATAAGCCTGTTGACGCCAAAAGTATTATATAATATTATAATCTTTTTTTTTTCATTTTGATTTTTTTCAGGTCTTAACATAGATTAAATTCATATTTAAAAATAATAAATTAGATTTCTTTAAGAAGTGAAAATAATCAGCGTTCTTTTCCCTGACGTAAGAAAAGAAATTACATTCAGAAATGGGAGCAAAACAAGTTTAAATAAATAATAAAAATAAAACAGTGTTTGATCATTGTCTTAAGCTTTCTTCCGACTAATATCCCCTTCTTTGTTGTCTGTAGCTTTCTTCTGACTAATATCCCCTTCTTTGTTGTCTGTAGCTTTATTCGGATGAATATCTCCTTCTTTGTTGTTTTTAGCTTTCTTCGGACGAATATCCCCTTCTTTGTTGTCTTCAGCTTCTTCGAACGAATATCCCCTTCTCTGTTGTCTTTAGCTTTCTTTGGACTAATATCCCCACCTTTGTTGTCTTTAGCTTTATTTAAACTAATATCCCTTTTTTGTTGTCTGTAGTTTGCTTCGGACTAGTAGTCTCTTTGTTGTTTCGTTTTCCTCCCACATCATTTCGTTCGTATATCCGCCGAGATTCCCCAAAGCATTAGTGTTTTCCGGAATTTTAGAGGAGCGTGCTTATCTCTTTACTTCTTAATCATTTCTGCCTATGCAAGGCAATAAAGCCACTAAAACTCTGATATAAATTATTTACGCTCGGACTATAGACCTTGTCTTTGTTGTTATAATCCCAACATTTTGATCGTTGTGTTCTTCATCAGGTGATTGTCGATTCTGGTAACCTTCAAGGAATTTCAAACTAAACCCTTTACTTAATATACTATTATATTGTTTTCTGTTGTTTTTTTTAATCATCTCACCCCAAGCAAGGCAATAAAGCCACTAAGATTGCTGAATGTCAGAGATTGCGCGAAACAAAAAAAATACTGTTTAGGAGAGAGGACAATACAAGAACAGGAATTAAGAAGACAGAAGATAATGATTGACATTGCATTTAAATTTTTGAAGATTAAAATTGACTTGAAAGTAAGAAGACGGAAGAGAGTTCCACAAGCGAAAATTGAACGAGAGCAATAGAAGTGCAGTCACGAAGACAGTAGATAACGATTGACATTGCATTTAATTTTTTGAAAATCAAAGTTGACTTGAAAGCAAGAAGCCGGGAGAGATTTCCACAAGCGAAAATTGAGAGAAAAAAATAGAAGTGTAATCAGGGAGACAGTAGATAACGATTGACATTGCATTTAAATTTTTGAAGTTCAAAGTTGACTGGAAAGCAATAAGGCGGGAGAGAGTTCCACAAGAAACTGTTAGCACAGAACTTACGGTTACATCTAGGCATTCCCTGTGTAAAATGATGAGAACTTGCCACCAATCTAGTACTGTTACAAACGCATATATTTTATATACGCATATGCAAAGTTACATGCAGATGGTGTGTACGGACAGAGAAATCGATTTTCTTTTATAATATAAATTTAGAATCAACACGCAAGTAGAAACTGGTGCGTTAAAAGAAGATACAAAACAAAATTCATTCCTGTAGATATACTGCTGTCAATCAAACAGACGGGCATATATTCTTGGTAATCGCTTATAAAAGCCATAAAATATGCCAAACACATCACACAATTTGTGTTCAAATTCACTGCGAAAGCCAGAAGAAAACTACCGCTTGTAGCAGCAAAATTGTCCAAATCGTAAAACAGCAATATTGTTAGAAATGATTAAAGATATCTTACTGGAATTTCCCAAGGTTTTGATAACACTGTTGAACTCAACTTTGAATAATACAAATGTATACTTACTCTCCAAGATTAACAGAAGAATCGTGATGAAAGTGATCATAAACGAAAATGACATATTCATCATTAATTAATCGTAACTAAGCATCGAACACTCATGAAGAAATTGATATAAAGTTCGAATATATATATATATATATATATATATATATATATATATATGTGTGTGTGTGTGTGTGTGTGTGTGTGTGTGTGTGTGTGTGTGTGTGTTCCAGGATCATTTTCTAATTTTCGTCCTCTCTAACTTTCTAACTTTCTGTCCTGGAGTAACAAGGTGCCTCACAAGTTTCACGTATAATTTTATTTTCAAGTCTTTTTTCACTGCTCTTTGGATCGTCATAGCTGAAACTCCTCTCTCACGTGCCAAACTGAATTGAGTTGGATCTTTTCTAATTGATCTCTTTAGCTCTAAGTTAGAATGATGATCCGTCTTCCTGTTGTGACCTCCTGATCCAGTTTTCCTCCCTACTGTTCCCTCTTTTTGAAATTTATTCACCGTTCTCTTGGTTGTTCTTGAATGGATTTTGAAGATGGAAGCCAGAGTATGAATGTTGGTGCCATTAGTGAAGGCATGAATGATCTTTTTCCCCTCACCATTGCTCATTTGGGAAGACAGCGAGACTGACACAAAATGATTTTAATCTGTTCTCTTTCTAACTGAATGCCTCAAAGGATTTTTCAATGATTCTTATGACAAATGGTGTCAAGATAGCTAAATGTCTTATCTGAAAACCCGGGGAAAAGAAACTCAATTAGTTTAGAGGTTTTTAGATATTAAACATTTTGTGAGAGAGAGAATTATCCTATGCTGTTACACGATTTGGACAATTTTGCTGTTATACCCGGTAAATAAAATATTTTAAACTCAAATCCTTCCTTGTTGTTCAACCAAATTTGCATCATTGAAATCTTGCTGTCCAAATACATTATTTTCACTGTTAACAGGGATGTCTACTCAAACATATACACCCATTTAATATTTAGGTTTATGCTAAGATACATACATATATATATATATATGTGTGTGTGTGTGTATGTGTGTGTCTGTGTCTGGGTGTGTATGTGTCTGTCTGTGTCTGTGTGTGTAAAATAGGATACAGAATCCCGACAAGGTTTTGAAGAAATAGGAAAAATGGAAAATCATTTCATTGAAACTAGACTTGATTATGCGTTTCGCCTTTCTTGTCTTCATCAGATCAAAAACGAAAAAAAATTATGTGTGTACATGTGTGTGTGTGCTTAAATAATAAATCATTCGTACTTTTTTCAGCAAAGCTGGCGTTTCTAGGAATGAAAGAAATGAATGAAAATTTGTGACTTTTTTTAAAAAAAAAAGCCGCTTATATTTATTCTGTATATTTTTCTTTATAGTTATTTGTTCGTGTCGAAAGTTATTTGTAGATTCTCCCATTATATTAACCGTGTTTTGAAAAAAATGAAAAAATTTTATAAAACATACATACAACAAACTATTTCTTATTTAACAGTTAAAATATTTAATCCTTGAAAATGGCTAAATGTATAGCCGAAAACGCTCGGGTAAAAAGAACATTCGGACAGTTTTTATATAATTTATCATCCGAAAAGAAACAAAATTGTTAAGTCGTATGAGAAATTGTATAAAAAACTAAATAAAAGCACCTTGTCAGTCGTATTCAATGAAATGTGCATGAAAGAAAAATTGCTGCCTAAATACACAAACAATATATATATATATATATATATATATATATATATATATATATATATATATATATATATATATATATATATAATGATAAAGAAAACGGAGACTTTAGAAACCCATAGTAATATTTTATTTCGCAAGACCGATTCCTCGGCCTCGTCTTATGAGACGAGATTCGAGGAATTCAAAAATTGAAAGAGAGAGAGAGAGATGTCGCTAATATAACTATGTAAAAAAACATTTCGCATCAATTTTGCATTGACCAAGTAGGCAGACTAAACTCGTCGACAAAAATCTAAGATTTTTTTCCAATTGTAATTCTTATACCAATTTCTTATCCACAGAATTATTCTGGGAAATTTTACTATATTGTCGACATAGAAAACAAAAAAAAAAAAGAAACTCTTAGTAGAAAGGAAGTTACCATTATCCAGAAAGAGGCTTACGCAGGAGCGTCTCTCTTTTTTAAATTTTGCATTTAATGTAACTATGACAACAACAAAAAATTCACTTTCCTTGTTTGCCTTGACAACGTCGGAAGACAAAACGCGTCGGCAAAAACTACTACTGTCATTCTTATAAAAGTTTGTCTTATCAAATTATATTGTTCTAGGATTATTATATATATATATATATATATATTAAGAAATGGACAAGGTCCGACAATTTATTTATTAAAGACATTTTTTATGTTTAACGTTGTTATTTATAGATACAAGTATTTAAGCAAATGCTCTGTTTATGATAAACAGTATTAAATAACATTTACCGGCCTGAATGTCGAGAAATTTTCATAGAAAATATTCGTTCTTTGACAGGATTCGAACCTACATCCTATACGGAACCGTCATTTACGCTGACGTGCCTTACCTATGTACGAGATTCATGGAAGATTGGAGTTTATAAGCAGTAAATTCGACCTTGTCTACCGAAAAGGTTCTTTGTGGCCCAGAGGTAAGGCACGTCAGCGTAAATGACAGTTCCGTATATAGGATGCAGGTTCGAACTGTCAAAGAACGAATATTTTCTATGAAAAATTCTCGCACATTCAGGCCGGTAAATGTTATTTAATACTGTTTATCATAAACAGAGCATTTGCTTAAATACTTGTATCTATAAATAACGACGTTAAACATAAAAAATGTCTTTTTTATATATATATATATAGATAGATATCTATCTATATATATGTATATATATATGTGTGTATATATTCGTATGTGTGTGTATATATATATATATGTACACATACACATACGTATATATATAGTGTAGCGCAAATATTAATGGCTGATAAAACAGAGATTTTATATAAAAAAAATTAATATATTTTAATGAAACTTAACACACATGCATATATATAAGGTAGAAAAATGAATGTATCCACCATCGGCGGCCACCGTTTTCTCCAGGAGGTACCGAAAGCTGGACTAGGCCTTGTCGACAGCGTCCCTGCCCATGTTGGCCATGGCATCAGTAATAGCCACTGGGGCCACAGGGCCTGTTGTCCACTTTTCTATCCAAGACGCCCATCACAAAATAGTTGAGAAGATTGCAGTCTGGCGATGAGGGTGGGGGTTATAAATCCGGCGACCAGTGGTACGGTGAGCAAGTGGTGACACTTGGGTACATAAGATTTTTAATTCAAGTCCTCCTTGAGAATACGCCGATTGTTCGCCTGCTGGTGGCCATTTCGTTGGCGATTTTCCGCGTGCTTTTTCTGGGGTTCTGTTTTGACAACCTGGGCAACGTCGGCGATGGACTCCGGCGACCTGGTGGCGCCAGAACACTTCTTATTTGTCTTTTCCTTATCGACTGAGACCTTATATGCCTTTGCAAAGTCGTAGACTATGATTTTAGGGTATTTAAACCATTCAAGAGAGAGAGAGAGAGAAAGATAGGAGGCACGGTGGAGTAGCTGATGAATGGGAGTGATGAGTTCGAATTCCAGTCGAATCCATTACATTCATTTAAGTGGTAATATCCTTGGGAAAATATTGATCCTCTTCTCTCTCCAGCTATGAGTAAATACCAGGACAGACTGGATTCTATAGCCTTGAATGGCAACTGGTCTAAGAGAAGGACAACTCTGAATTCTGTGGAGGGTCGTTTGTGGACCTTGTGGCACGTAGTTCAACAGGTCTCTGTATTCGACCCTTCAAAATGGTTTGTTCTGCACAATGCCTTTACCACTATAATCAAATCATATGTGCTGGTGTTGGGCTGTCAGTTCCTAGGAATTTAGTAGCTTGACCTTGACCCTCATACGTTGAGTACGACAGGAGAGTCCAATACATATATATATATATATATATATATATATATATATATATATATATATATATATATATAAGGTACTTCCACTTTTTTAGCTGAACAAATAAAAACACCATAGCATGAAAAGAAAGTTTTATTGTCAAAATGTTTATGCTATTAAGATGAAAGACCAAAGTATTTTTCATTATTTTATTAATTTTTTTAATCCTTTCTGGCACGTTTCAAATTTTGGTTAAAAACCATTTTTTTTTATTTTGCGTTAGCTGTCGACGTAATATTTACGATTAGTGTTTTAGCGGCTTTTTATCTGAAAAAACACATTGATTTGGAAATTTTTGTAAAAAAAAATCCTTATTTTCAGATTTTCATGAAACGTTCATGACTCATTTACAAATGAGTGAAATCTTTATGGAAATTTTGCTTTTAGAAAATCTTGGTAAAAATATTTTACCACCACCTCCACACTTTGCAAAATATGTTACCCCCACCTCAGCACTTCATCAAATTTCGGGAAAATAAAATTTCCTACGAAAGTTTTTTATTAGTTAAAAGCAGGACTCCAAATGTAAATCATCATTTTTTTTTCAAATTATTTCTCATTTTTGAAAAAAAAAATCCCGTTAAATAAAAGCTTTTAATTGCTTTTATATATAAGATTTATTAAGAACCCTGTTGTCTTAATAAAAATTTGTTTTCGATGAATGATGAAACTTTACAAGAATTGTTTTCATTTTTTTAAATTTTAATTATAATAAATCATAATATATATTTTAAAATTCTGTATGACGTTCATCTGGTTTGGTGATACTGTTATTAAGTGAGAAATATTTTTACTAATCAAAAATTGAAAAGCTTACTCATTTTGCACAAAAGATTTAAATTATTTTTTATGTATATATTATGTAACGTGACCATTTTTTAAAGTATGGTCGACCATACACGACATTATCAGAAAATAAATATGATGACAATAGTAAATTTAATGTCAACATCCCTAAAATTAGATTACGGAGAATATTTTCCAACATTTTTAACATTACTGAGTACTTAAAAATTATATAAAAAAGGGGCTCATTCGTCATTTTCTGAAATTATGTTTTAAAAGTCTCAGTAGAACAACAATAAAACTGTTACCACTTTTATCAGCACTTTTTACGTGATTGAAGTCGATTACAAGTATGTAATCACCGCTACTGTTTGTTTCAACAATCCATTTTTCTGTTATTTATACTTAAAATAAATATATTTTTTCAAATCAGATTAATTATACTTTAAATCAGCTAATATTTCTAAGTATATTTTATTTTTGGAAAATTATTTACACTGCGATGAAGAAACAACTTGGACAACTCAAAAAGGGCGCTAATCAACTATTTTACGAAGAAATAAAAAAAAATCTTTTCCAGTCAATACAATATTTGCTAACTGGAAATAATCAATTTAATCCTTTTGTTATCAATTTAAGCTAAAATGAAAGCTTTACTATTTATAAAAATTCATTTTAAACAAAGGTATGGAAAATTAGTGGAGGTACCTAATATATATATATATATATATATATATATATACATACATACAGAGAGAGAGAGAGAGAGAGAGAGATGAAGAAATATAGTCTTAAGGTGTGCTATATTTATGGGATAAAGTACTCAATATCAGAGATAGAGCGTGAATATCAAAGTGAATATAGAAGTGAACACTGAGAGGCGACAGTCTTTTTTATGCTAGACACAATCGTCAGGCCACGAGTGGTGTTATTTTTCTCGGCCGAGTATTGACTAAGTATTGACTTCTATGTTCACTTATATATATATATATATATATATTTATATTATAAAGAGTTAATCATACCTTGAATTATAATTTCTAATATAAAATATATGCTGCCTATTTTATTATGTTCATATATATATATATATATATATATCAAGGGATTATCTGTTTATTTACAAATAATAGCACAACTGGGAAAAGCATGTGAAATGCAAGAAAGCATATTTACCTTTAGCTATCATTGTCAGTTCTTGAAATCTGACAAAATACCAGGATTCTAATAATAATTCCGTGCCATCACATGCATTTGCCAATTGTACTGTCATGGGTAAATGTACGAGTAGGCACTTGATGGATATGTACAAACCTACAAACTATTAAGCCAAAGTCAAATGTCAACAGATGAGAAAAAAAATCAACAATATTCCCCGGAAGAGTGATTCCCACTTGTTTGTTTATTTCTCGTCTCGTTGAAAAAAGACACAGGCGTGTCCGAAAATTCCGACTTTAAATTTTTTTCTCTTTGTGCTTCAATTTAGTCAAAAGTCTTACGAATATATAATAAATATCATTAATATTATTGGAAATATTGTTATTTTTTCGTTGTATTTCTTTAATCGACTTATTAATTCTACATATTATCAAAACTATGTGAACCATCTTTCGTTGTATATATATATATATATATATATATATATATATATATATATATGAAAGAATTTGGCATGAAAGAAGTGTTGACACATACCACGAATCCACCAAAAAAATTCGGATGTGTAATTAGTAAATATTATCTGCTTTAAATACCCCTCTCTCTCTCTCTCTCTCTATATATATATATATATATATATATATATATATATATATATTTCAATAGCATTTTTCGGATACAACAATACCTATATTTTCGTTGTCCTCTTATTACTGAGAGAAAAAACAAGAACAACATCTATTCCATACCTGAAGATGTCTGTAGGAACAGACGAAAGCTTGTAGTAAAATAAGAACTAATGCAACAGAAATTTATAGAAACAAGGATCTTTTCATTCATAACAGGTTCGGAGGTTTTTGTATATTATTTGAATTGTTTGCGACGATGGATTTCTCGCCAATTAAATCATTAACCTTTGTATTTGTTTTTGTATGAATAATTCATGAGTGTATATATATATATATATATATATATATATATATATATATATATATATATATATTTGCGTAATATCACTAACATATCAATTCTGTGCAAAATCGTATCCCACGAGCATCAAATTCAAATTTCCACATTAGTATTTATTAATAAATCACCAACATTATCTCAAACTCTGTTCACGCTTTCTAAAAGGAAACCATGTTTTTAACAATATTTTCCCTCCTAAAATTTGAAATTAAAAATTGGAAAATATATTTATTAACCAATAAACAATA
This sequence comes from Acanthosepion pharaonis, assembly GCA_903632075.3. NCBI lineage: Eukaryota > Metazoa > Mollusca > Cephalopoda > Sepiida > Sepiidae > Acanthosepion > Acanthosepion pharaonis. The sequence continues at coordinate 557,817 of CAHIKZ030000025.1, forward strand.
TTACTTATAACTTCCTGTGATCCTACTTTTTCTCATAAGTACCACAACGTAAATTAATAATTTTAATTTTGCAGTATAAACAGATCGAGAAAATAGGGAATACTGATTAGTCACCTTTGGTATAATTTATTGAGTTATAAGAACCTTCTTGCAAATATATTTTCGTTTTTAAAACATTTCATATAACACGAAAAATATACAAGCGAGATATATAAACAAAGCGGGTTGTAGCAGTAGTAACAATATGGAACTCATTGGTTGACTGCTGGAAACTACACGCATGCATAAATTAACGTAAATACGAAATTTTTCCATTGAGTAGACATATATATATATATTTGACACATACTAACACAATTCCTTTCTTTCGTGTTGTAAAAAAAAAAGAAAACATTTTTCGCTCGACTTTTTCAGGAACTTTGTAACTTGTTTCTTTGACGGAAAACAAAGATTATTTTTATACTCAATAATAAAATTATTTAAATGTGTAGAGTTGTGTTTGAAGATTATTTCTTTTCTTGCTTTTCGCACACTGTTCCTCTGCACACACAAAAACACACACACACATATATATATATATATATATATATATATATATATATATGACGACAGACTGGTTTCTATAGACTTGGATGGCAACTGGTCTGAATTCAAAAACTTGCGGAGGGTCGTTTGGGGACCTTGTGACACGTAGTGCACCCGGATTCTGTATTCGGCTCTTCAGAAAGTGTGATTGGTTGCGTACAAAGTCTTCACAACTATAATCAAATCATATGTCTGACAGTCGGTTCCTAGGAACTGAGTTGTTTGACCCTCATAACTCGATAAACGACGGGAGAGTTCAGCATATATATATATATATATATATATATATATATATATATAAATTCAAGTGCTTATACGTTCGTTTACCCATGTCATTGCCAAATGTCCATGATTCGAATAAAGATTTTAAAGGTAAGGGTCATTAATATAAAATCATTACTTGAATCGTGGACTTTTGCCAGGCTTGAAAAACTGGACAAGATCGCTAGAGATAAATATGTAACTATTTCAATCACCAAACATGGTTATATCTTTCATAATATTACCGTTTATGGAACTGCGTATGTTAACTACAATTTGGTCATAAGACCATCTTGATTTGCTTGAATCTCTGTAATAGAAATATGTTCAATCGCGCTTTGTCACATTAAAAATTAAAACGCATCCTCTCCAAGGGCGGTACAAGACATTTTTGTACGTTTTTTTAAAGTGATTCTCTTTTTAATGTCTTCAACAGTTAAAGCAAGTCAAAAATAGGGAAAAATGAATCAGAAGAAGCAGAAATATACGATAATCATATGTGCATCAAAAGAAAAATTATCAAATCACAAAGAATTTTACAAAATTTCGTTCTTTCATAAGTTTTTCATTCAATTTTTTTTTTATTATATGAAGCATTGTCCACCATTATTATAAATTTTTGACGAGTATTTACTTTCATCTTCATTTTTTATTATATGAAGCATTGTCCACCATTATTATAAATTTTTGCCTCGCATTTATTTTCATTTTTTGTTAGATGAAGCATTGTCATCCATTATTATTAATTTTTGATTAGTATTTATGTTCATCTTCATTTTTTATTAGATGAAGAATTGTCAGCCATTATTATTAATTTTTGCCTCCTATTAATTTTCTTATTAATTTTAAACCGACCCTTCTTTGTCATTTTTAGTCTGGCTTTCATTGCAACTTTTGCTTAAGCCGTCGATCTACAGTAATCAATAGAGAGGATGATATAGAAATAATGAAAACTTCCAGGGAGATTATAAGACCTCTCGTGATTTGCTTTACATCCCAATCTACAAGAAATTGACGTCTTTGCATGCGAACAATTCTAAAGTTATTTCATTCCACTGTTTTTATCAGCGCCATAATTGTTTTGGGTCTTTTTCTCTAGTTGGAATTAGCAGCAGCAGTCTTGACTTTTATGTTTTCTCATTAGACGAATTATTGTCAAACATTATTATTAAATTTCCAGTTTCATTTACTTTCATCTTTCTTTTCTCTTTATATTATTTATTTTCATTTTTTCTATTTTTCGTTTATTTACTTTCTCCCTTTCTTTCTTTCTTTTTTCTTTCTTTTTTCTTTCTTTCTTTTTTCTTTCTTTCTTTCTCCCCTTCTCCCTTTCTTTCTTTCTCCCTTTCTTTCTTTCTTTCTCCCTTTCTTTCTTTCTTTCTTTCTTTTTTCTTTCTTTCTTTCTTTCTTTCTTTCTTTCTTTCTTTCTTTCTCCCCTTCTCCCTTTCTTTCTTTCTCCCTTTCTTTCTTTCTTTCTCCCTTTCTTTCTTTCTTTCTTTCTTTCTTTCTTTCTTTCTTTCTTTCTTTCATTTCCGTACATCTCTTCTTCCTTCATTACTCATATCAGTCATTTCTTTCTTTTTTTTTCCTTTGTTCACATCCATACATCTTCACTTCCTTTATTATTCATGTCAGTCTTTTCTTTCTTTCTTTCTTTCTTTCTTTCTTTCTTTCTTTCTTTTATCTAATCTTTAATCCTTTCCTCCCTTATGCATATCTAACCTTTCTTTCTTTCTTTCTTTCTTTCTTTTCATTACATGTCCTTATCCTTCCTTGCTCATATCAGACTTTTCTTTCTTTCTTTTTGTCTATTTCCATACACTTCTCTTCGTTCCTTACTCTTATCCTTATTTTTCTTTCTTATTCTTTCTTTCTTTCTTCCTTTCCTCCATTTCAATATATCTTCACTTCCTCCCTTTATCATATTAATCCTTTTTCTTTCAATCTTCCTTTCTTTTTTCCTTTCCTATACATCTCTCCTTTCTTTACTCAAAGCAGTCTTTTCTTCCTTTCTTTCTTTCTTTCTTTCTTTTTTATTTTCTTTCTTTCTTTCTTTTCCCTCCATTCTCTTTAGTGTTTCTTCAATATATTTTCTCATCCCATCAGTCATATTTTAAATTTAGTTTTGCTTCTAGCAGTTTTTCTTCAAATCCACCACCACCACCACCACCATAACCTCCCCTCTCTCTCTCTATCTCTCTCTCTCTATCTCTCTCTCTCTATCCCTTCCTTCCTTCAAAAAGCGACACAAAATATTCTATTCAATCCTAATTATTCAAGACTACTTGATGGGAAACGTTCCAATGATTCAAAGACCTTACCAAACTTTTACTTACTCTGCGCTCCGTAATCACAACTCAAGTGGGAAATATATAACGGTCTTTGTCGCAAATTCAAAGGATTAGCAGATTTATGAATTCCATATAAATCGTCTATATATATATATATATATATATATATATATATATATATATATATATATATAAAATATAGTTTTTGTTTTAAGGTATGTCATAATTATGGGGTAAAATGATCAATATCTGGAATAGAGTGTATGCAATTATAAACAGTGTGGACAAAGAGGGCCACACGAATGGCCACAGTCTATTTCATAGCCTGAAGTTAAAATTCAGGCATGAAACAGACTGTGGCTATTCGGTGTGGCCCTCTCTGTCCACACTGCTTATACGCACGCACAAACACACATATAAGAAAATTATAAGAATATAATAAAAATTAAATCGAGCAAGACTTTGAGCTTGTCGCCGAAAGCAAACACCCTTGTTTAAGGTTAAACACCTAAAATGCAGATTAGCTTGTGCTAGAAGCCATCTTAGAACATGGGAGTAAATATTCAAATTCTTCTTTCTGGTCAGATGAAACCAAACTAAAATTATTTGGTCTCATGAATCACTGTTATGTAAGGAGAAAATTGAATGAAGCTAAAAAACCAAAAAATACCCTCCATACAATTAAGCACGGTGACGGGAGCATTCTCCTCTGGGAATTTTTCTCTACTTCTGGACCAGGAGAAGTAGTGATAGTATTATAAGGTATCTTGAATAAAGAGCAGTCTTTGGCTATTCTTAAAGATAACATAAAAGAAAGTGCACGTCTTTGGGGTGTCACTCTATGTTCTAAAATGACAATGACTATAAAGACACGCCACTAATTGTTATAAAATATTTAGATGACAGTAAAATTGAGATATTGTCGTAGCTCACACAAAGCCCTGACTTAAACCACATTGAACATTTATGGAAAAAAATAAAAGAAAGAAGTCCTTTGAATTTGGAGGAAGTAGAAACTATTAAGAAGGAAGAGTGGGGCAAGTTCCCTATTAGTGTGTATTGATCTTGTAAGGAACTATCAAAATAAATAAAGGCAATAATCAAGAATAAAGGGTACGCAATTGATTATTGAGGCAAGAAGGCCAATAATTTTGTCTTAAGTTAAATTTTGTTTTGTTATTTTTTGCATTATTGTTTTTGCATTAAAAAAAATTTGTTGTGAATATAACTACACATTATTTCAAATCAATTATTTCATCATTTGTGAAAAAATGCACATGAAATTTCTGTAAATATTTTTAGATATTACAGCTTTATTTCTTATTATGGATGTCGGGGAAAATAGATATGTCCACATCTGTATACACACACACACACACACACACACTCACACACAAACACACACACATATATATATATATATATATATATAGTTAAATATACTTACGAATTACTAAACATATCTTTAACTATATATATATATATATATAGTTAAAGATATATTTAGTAATTCGTAAGTATAATTCCAGGAGGATATAATCCAGAGA